>JANHGC010003238.1:43569-68317 GCA_027560395.1 Boaedon fuliginosus | reverse complement strand
CTCTGATAAGCAGTATATAAAATCTGAGTGCTATTGCTATCCATGTTGTAAGCCACCCAGAGTCCTTTGGGAGTTGGAATTTATTTCATTTATTTATTATGTAATAAATAAATAATAAATAAATAAGAGCCCATAAGGACAGTTAAAAGTTGTTATTTCTTGACCTTTATTGTGTCTGCCAATAGCCACCCAACAGCCCTGGTTAGGGTGCCCCACTCCCAATTGAGGAAGGGGGCTGGGCCAAAGGATCACCTGCAAGTCATGGTGAGAAATATTCAGTCTCTCTGGCAGACAAAATCACTCAGATTCGCTCAGAGTTGGATTATGACTGGACAAGTCCTAGTGAGTTGCCCAGGGCATATTCTTTTTTTAATTTTTTTTTAATTTTATTTTAAAAAACACATAACAAAAAAACAAAAAGAAAAATACAAATGACAACATAACCACAAAACATACATACATATAAGAATAAATGGTTTGTTATTGCATCTCGAAAATGGGTTTTTAACAATATAGGATCATCTTCAATTTTACAATTCTAACAGTCTCTATTTTCTCTCTGTTACAGACCACAAATATTTCTTCCTCTTTTTTTTTTTATCTTTGTAATCTAGATTCCTCTACTCCCTAGTTCTCTTATTTAACCAGTTGTACCATGGTTCCCAACTCAAGAAATATCCTTGTCTTTTTCCTTTATTATCAATGTTAATTTGTCCATTTCTGCGCATTCTAATATTTTATGGAGTATTTTTCCATCTGGTGGTGTTTCTTCTGTTTTCCAGTATTGTACGAAGGTTGTTCTCGCTGCTGTGATAATATAGGTCAACAGATAGAACGTACTCTTTTCCTGTTTCCTGGTATCATTCCTAATAAAAATATTTCTGGTTTCATTTCTAGTATGGTCCCGATATTTCTTGCATCCATTTTTGTATTCCTATCCAGTACTTATTTGCCATATGGCATGTTTACCATAGGTGATAGTATGTTCCTTGAGGGTTTTTGCATTTTCAGCAATTTGGGGAGAGGTTAGGGAACATTCTGGCTAATTTTGCAGGGGGAAGGTGCCATCTGAAGAACATCTTGTATATATTTTCTTTATATGTGGTGGCCGTCATTAATTTAATGTTTTTTCCCATATCTTTTGCCAATCATCTAAGTCAATTGTGTACTCAGAATTTTTTGCCCATACTATCATATTTTCTTTAACAACTTCATTCTCTAATTTTCAGTCTAATAAGCAATTATATTCTTTGGTGATTAGTTTCTCACCATCTTCTAATAATATTTTATCTAATTCCTGGGTTTCTTTATAAATTCCATATAACGTCTTGTCTTTCTTAAATTATGATTTAATCAAAGCGTATGGCCACCAGTCCAAATCTATTCCCCTATTTTTAAGTTCTTGCACTGTTAATATTTCTTTGTATTTTAATGTCTTCCCTTGGCCTAAAAGATTAGGATATATTAATGCTTCCATATTGGAAATCCAATTTGGTATTTTAATGTAGAACTTTTTTTTACTTTCTCCCAAATTGTCAGTAATGTTCCTCTGAGGTAATATCTCTGGAAATAGCTGTGTTTATTATTTTTGCCATACCACACAAATGAATGCCACCCCCTTTGCAGAGCATGGCCTTCCAAGCTCAATAATCTTTTGTTTCTCAGGGTCATCCATTCTTTAATCCATACCAAGGCTGCGGCTTGATAATATAGCTCCCATGCCCAGGGCATATTCTTGTTATATTATCTGGACTTTTTATTCTGTTACGCCCCATTGATGAGCTAAAAGTGTAAGAGCTGAGTATAAGGAAGTAAGATCGAACTAGTATTATAATCACCTTGAAAGGGTTCAGATCATGATTGACAAGGAATGAATTTAATGGAGGTAGCAGCCAAGTACATTATTATTAATAAGCACAATACCCCATTACAATGCTAAATCATAATGGTTTAATATTATGCTACCTAACCATAAGACAGGCCTGAATGATTATGGGAAGGATTAAACTGTTCTATCTGCCTGCTTATTTTTCTATTTAAATTTTTCATCCCTGCTCCATCCAAATTTAATTTAACATTTTCCTTATATATTCCCACTAGTTGTGGTATATAGACGAAAAAACAGCTGGAATTTCTTAACACAGTTTCTTTTTAAAATGGAACTTTGTAACAATACTTTGGAAATCAAAATTGGAACTTTTTTCTTAGCCAAGAGTCAGGGATAGGTTTCTCCCGGTTCGTTGGTTACCCACTTCGTGGGCATGCTTTCCAAATGGCTGTCAAACGTGCACTGCGTGTGATCAACTGAGAAATCTTCGTGCGGTTCTGCAAGCACTCTAAAAAAACAGCTGCGCAGCGGATAGCCGCGCTTTCCGAACAGCTGTCAAACGCGCACTGCACGCGATTGACTGAGAAATCTTTGTGCGGTTCTGCAAGCACTCTGACAGAACAGCTGCACAGTGGATATTCGCCCACGAAGCGGGTAACCAGCGAACCGGGAGAAACCCATCCCTGAAGAGAGTATATGTGTCTCATACATACCAAATACAGATGCAATGTTTTTGTTTCCCTTTATCTGGAGTCTAATAAAATGGTTTTTTTGTACTTCCTTAATATAGTGACATGCCCCTGGGATTCAATAGCCCTCAGTTTCAGAACATGAATTTTTATGCATCTGCCACCTAAATTTATATAAGCATAAACAATTTAATAGAATGGTGCTCCTTAATCAACAGAAGCCAACCACACTGCAAAAGAGCTGTAATACAAAATGTAAATGTAAGGTAAAAATAAAGGGACAACTGAAATGCAAGTCCAGATTTGTGTAATTGCTTATATATGAATGACAAGAGAATGACTGGTGAGCATTTTATCTTTAGGGTTTTCAATTTCAAACAGGTGCTTAATATCATTATCAACATTAATTAAGTTTTCATATTCACAAGCGGCTTTAATCAAACAAATAATATTGTTTGTTGTAAGACAAAAGTGGGAAGCCACAGCCAGCAGCCAGTTGATTGTTCTTTTTAGAGGCCTCCCAAGAGACTTGGCTGAGATCAAGGAATGCACAGATCTCTTGTTTCTTTCAGTCCCCTTCAGTTAAATGTTCATGTTTGTGACTTGGCTTCCTTCAGCCAAAATTGAATATACTTAATTTAGTGTTATTCCGTATTAATTATGGGTAAGGTGAACAAGGATTGCACATGACCAAGATATGCAAACCCACTTTTCAAATATTGTTTTTAAATTATAATTTTGAGACAATATAAGTTTGACTTAGCTATGTGTCGTGCAATTGAGGCCTGAAATTATGTTCAAAATGAGCCCAGAAAGCCAAGTTTCAAACATTTTTCACATAACAGACATAACACATAACAGACCAATATGAACATTATGCTACTAAATATACTTGCATTACCAGTTCCTTCTTTTTCATGCATTCCATAAGGATTATGAAGAGATGCTGAGCTTGTGTCCGAGTGTAGGTGAATGTTTTCTGAATAGTAACAAGTAATTGGTCTCTCAGAGATTCATTGATAAGCCTGAAATTTAAAAAGGACAGCATCTAAACATTTACCAATAAGCAACACTCTCAAGTTTAAAATTATGAATTAAGTAACTCCAAGTGTAATACCAAAACATCAAGAGTATTGAATTTAATTATCTTTTCTAACATTTATTCTGCAGTGCTTGTTCCTTTGCATAATTTGGTTTGCTTCTACTAATGATTGGTGGTGGTGTGGGGGGGATGAAGAACTGAATACTAGAAATCTGACCTCTGAGATTTCATTAAAGCATTGCCTGCATGGTTTCATAAGTATAAAGGCTAAAAATGCACTTTCCATTTCTTGTTTTAAAGTGAAAAATATTGTACATTTAGACCTATTTTGATTTCCCCTCCATTTCACACTTGAAAAATGGCACATATGCTGTTCTGCCTAGGAGGTAAGAATGTACTCTGTTGTGTTTCATATGATTACAGTCATTCTGTAAAACAAAAGGCAGGAAAAGCAGATAAAAAATGCTTGAAAAATGACCTGCTATTTCTTTACAGACTTAGTTTCAATTTCTAGGTCATGAGATTAAAAAAACAAAACAAAACAAAACAAAACAAAAACCCCTAGAATTAACTGCAGTACTACTGGGTCTGGCAGGCTATCTCAGAAGCCAAAGGATTTTTCAGATTTCTCTTTCTGTGGTCAGAAAGACAGCTCTGACCTTGGAAGAGGGTATCTAATATCAGAACCACCTCCAGGCTCAGCTGAAACTTCCAGTACACACTCAGCTTATTTTGGAACTCTGACAGTGAGAGATGGAGAAAAAGGCCAGATAATTTGCTTAATATATGCACAGAGCTTCGTATATCACAGTGGTGAGCAACTATGGCAAGTTTACAACCTATGGACTTCAACTCCCAGAATTCCTAAGCCAGGATGACTGCAATTAAAACAGTACCAAGCAATAATATAAATAAAGTAATCGGTAAATTCAGGGACCCCTTTTATCTCACACAATTAGGCCCATTTAAACAGGATGCTGAGCATTACACTTGGAGAAGAAAATGTGATCAATGTGGGATGCCTTTGCCATGGGTTCGCCATTCTGTGAAATAAGTAATCCCCTGAGATGTGCTAGGCCCCTCTACGAAGATACTTATAATCATACTTTCTAGACACATTTGACATCTAGCTATAAATAATGGGTGACTTTCTGTTTTTAAATTAATTTCATGCTAATTTTAGTGAAGTGAATGGATTTTGATTGTTTTTAGTCTATCATCCTTTTAAACACTATCCTGAATCCTATGAGCGATGTGAGGTAAATCTTCAAGTTGTTTCCCTCAAAAGGAGAAAAGATTTAAAAAAAGAGCAAAGAATCAAGAAGCCCAGCCAGGAATAAACAAGCAGAAAAGATGAAGACAAAGACTTGGGCAGAAAAGAAACAGGAAAGTGGAAACTAAAGCCGTTTTTAGGCAATGGTTAAAATAGACAATAATTTTATTGTTAAAATTCAGTTCTAGAATTGTTGAAAACATTTATAATTTCTTTTATTTGTACGTTTTTCTATTTTAAAATAAAAGGCTCCCCCATGACCCAGCCACTGAGGGGAGATACAAAAAAAATCCATAAATTGTCCACATTTTACTGCTTTGTGTCTATTGAGTCTGGGTCAATCTGGTTATTGGTAGGAAGGAAGGAAGAAAACAAAGAAAGAAAAAAAGATCCTGTGACTCTGTCCCATTAGGTAAAGCAGGAGTGTTTCTGCCTATTAAGGATTGCCATTTGATCAGAGCAAGGAAGAGAGCCTTTTATTTATTTTATTTATTACATTTTTATGCCGCCCAATTCCCGAAGGACTCTGGGTGGCTTACAACATGGATAGCAATAGCACTCAGATGTTATATATTATATATGTTATATAATTCCAATTTTGGTTGCAGATATTAGTTATTCATATATCAGCACAGTTTATCAATTTCAGATATTTCTTAGTTACATTAACTAAATACAGTCACTTTTTAAATTCAAAGTTACCCCCAGTATTTTTTCAAAATAAGAAACACTCTATTTTTCAGGAGCTGTAAAATTTAGAGGATGTTTATTATATTCAAAACTGTAATGAACATAGTAATGCTATGAGAAAATATTCTACAAGATAAGCCAATCTTATTTCTATTTGATTAAGTCTAGATGAAAAACTGAGAATTTGAAACATCTATCTCCCCTTTTGAAAAGTTTATTGTGAAAAGTATATAGAAACCCCATCATTTATTATTTTATTTTATTATTTATTTTATTAAATTTGTAGGCCACCCAATCCAAGAGCCTCGGTGGCGCAGTGTTCACATGTGTTCATTCCAGAAGATGTATGGCAAATATGCAGAATATATTTTCATTAAGGGAATCTAAAGAACTGACATGACAAGAGTCAAAATTCTAGATCATCTTGAGAAATTTGAGAAATAATAAATAATGATCCAATGTTTTTAAAAATTCAAATGAGCAATTGCTGGTAGGCTTGATAAATATGAAAGGGGTCCCTAATTTGGCATTATGCAAGTGAATAATTAGGGAAAAAATAAAAAATAAAACTCCTATTATCGTACTCTCTTAAAGAACTATGTCATGTGATCACAATATTTTTATTCCTATATTTTTTGTCATTAGATTTTAAGTAGAATATTGTAAGATGTAAACAATGTAAGATAGACAATCAAGATTATAAAATATGTTTGTCATGTTTTGTGTCACCTACAGATAAGGAAGAGATACCAGTAGAAACTTCATTGGAAGCCTTTCAGCTATATTTTTTATGCTTCTTCTTTCTGTGCTATTTGCTGGGAAGCATACTATTGTTGTTACCGCCCTGAGTCCTACGGGATTTTATTCATTTATTAGATTTATACCCCGCCTCTCTTCCCCAGTCAAGGGGAACTCGAGGCAGCTAATGTATTTATGTATTTATTACATTTTTATGCCGCCCAATTCCTGAAGGACTCTGGGCGGCTTACAACATGGATAGCAATAGTACTCAGATTTTTTTTTGTATACTGTTTATCAGAGCTTTACAACACTCTCGAAGCAGTTACAGAGTCAGCTTATTGCCCCCAACAATCCTCTTATAATGTATCTAGGAAATTATCTTCAGAATTTATTGCCTGTGACATATTAAATTATTTTAAACATTTGTAATCTTAATTACAAATAATGCATTTCTAAGACAACTTTTTTTTGTTTATAATATAAAAACTTTCTTTTTGTACTTATTTGGGCTTTCCAATGAATAGTATCAACCTTTTTTCTGTTCTTTGATAGTATTGATTAATTATTCTCATGAACTCTTGAGTTTAAGATTCATAGAGTTGAATGGGGTCATTTAAGCCATCAACCAAGGCAGGTATCCAAATTAAAATACTTCTGCCATCCAGTCTATATGTGAAAACATTCAGTATCTAGCAACAATAATGATTGATTCAACTACAGTACTGTGGTTAAATGGTTTTCATAATGTTAAACAAAACTGGCCTCCTTGTAATTTAAGATTATTATACTGTGTCTTGCATTTTAGGATAATATAGGACTTGCTGTTACTTATCCTGGACTTATATATATGCAAGTTAAACTTTTCTGCTGAAAAGTACTTAACCCTCCTGGCTCCCCCTTTAAAGTTATTTTGCATTAATCCTTTTATTATAATTTCTTTTTAAATAAATTCCTTTTTGAAATAAAATGTGGCTATGTTACTTTGATACTTTTCCACTTATAATAATAAGTTAGTAGCTCAATAATCTCTAATTTCAATCAGTTTAACAGCCATTTCATATTGTTTTAGATCAGGGATGGGCAACTATGGCAACTTTACGACCTGTGGACTTCCACTCCCAGAATTCCTGAGCAAGTTCTACTCCATCAGTCTTAACTACATTTCCTTTCTTTACTACCATCAGGTCACACTTCTCCAGTCTGAATGATTCCAGTGTCCTCTCTGTAGATCCGTGTCAGGTCAATTAGCAAGTCAATGCTTTGTTCACTCTTAACATATAACATGTTGTAGAGGAGATGGCTGATGGTAGTTCCACTCTTGAACTTGTATCTGTATCCAGTCCTTGTAATTATCTGGCTGAGGAGGTTCAAGCCTATGCAGAACAGCAGATTTTGTATTGTGCCAAGCATTCACATATCAATGTGGGTGACACTGACTCACATACTTTGCTGTAGTCAGTTTAGGCTGTGCTCAGATTGGTCTGTCTAGGACTTGATTTTTGGGCAACTACTCTATCTAGGAGCAAATGATATTTTGACATTCTGTTATTGTTTCCAATGCCTTTCTTAGCTCTGCTGGTCCATATGGTCCTGTTGTTTGGCATCTATGATAGGGCTACCCATATTATGGATAGGCAGGTTATCATCCAGTAGATGGCTAGCGCTGTTCCCTTGTGGGGGTCTTTCATGTTCAACACTGTTAGCAAATCAAGGTGGGAGCCTGTTGCTAGCAATTGGTTCATCTGTGCTACTACTAGGTGTTCAAGTGTTGCTATATGTTCTTTAGTTACTAGGCATGAATCATGTCTGGTCCAGGTGCTGTCCAGCTTTTCATATTCTGGACTTACTATTGGAAGCTTGCTACTGTGGTAGTGATTGGTTCCTGTTGCTGTTGTCTGCTCTCAGGTGCTCCAGTCACTCTGCAGTCGTACTGTGTGTCATCTTTTTCTCCAATATCTTCTAGTACTGTTCACGGTCTGCTGTTGGTGACTGTCATTACTGTGTTGCTGCACTGCAGTTGATAATACATCTTGCATGGTTCTTCAATGGTAGTAAGGGTTGTCTCTATTGGCATCTTTTAGCATACCATCTGATGATACTTCTCCATTGCACCTTGGTAATCAGTCTCAAGGGTTGATTTTTATCCATGATCTTATGCCTCGTCTAAGCTCTGTGTGATAAAGGGTATTATTTATTTTTATTTATTTTCATTTATACCCCGCCTCATTTCCCCGGTCAAAGGGAACTCGAGGCGGCTTGGCAGTGACATTCAACTTTGGAATGTCACTGCCATGCCGTGTGTTGGCTGCACACCCACTCGTACTTTCAGGTCTTCTTGAGTCTGGGATGTAGTTGTGTGTCTCAAGTTATGAGAGCAGCTTTCTCCTCACTACGGTGAAGCATTGCTAAAACATTTGGGTAAATAGTCTTCATGTATGTCTTCTGTCCATTCACAGTTCCCTCAAATATTTCATTTATTACTCTCATTGTTGTATAGCATTCCATTAATTCCAGGTTCCCTTGATTCATTCCTGTATGATTTCTTTCAGTAGCCCACTTATTGTCAGTTTATCCTGGTTCCCCAAAATCTGGCATCTTTTAATCTAGGTGATGTCTGTATTAACATGACTCTTTAGTTTGTGTCACTCTCATATTCGAGGTAGGTGAAGTGTTAGGGGGTCTTTGCCCAAGGATCCTTATTGGTAAGGTAGGTACCAACAGAATTGAAACCCAGTTTCCCACATCATATGATGATGTTCCAATCACTAAACTATCCATTATGCCATGCCATGCTATGCTATGCTATGCTATGGTACCCTGTGGATAAGCAGGGGTGGGATTCTACCAGTTTGGGCGAACCAGTTCTGTCGGAGATAAGCTGGGCCTGCCCACCCACCCCTGCTCAATACTGACCTTTATTCTCTTCATTTGAAGCCCAGCTGATTGGCGCGGCAGCCCGGATGGCCACGCCTCAGCTATTTTCAGTTTCCGCGGCTGCAGAAAAGATAACTTTTCTTGCTACTTTCATAAAGCAATGGGTGCGCAGCGCGCATTTGGTGTGCACATGCGCGAAAGGGAACCAGTTGTTACACCAGTTGGATCGCACCACTGTGGACAAGCACTTTCATATAAGTGAATTTAAACTCTTCACACATCTTAAATGATATAACATTTAACTAAGGACACTTATTTGAACAACTAGAACAAATATTATTCTACTTAACAGAAACCTTGTTGATTAAATTTGATTTCTATTTCTGTCACCAAAATTTCTACCTCTCCATCTGCTTTCTCATTGCAGGGAAAAGCAAAGGGATCCATATGTTTGTTCATTGCAGATGGGAAAGCAGCTGTGTTACGACTAGATTTTGACAATAAAAATAGCATGGACAGAAAGGATTAGGAACTTCATCCATCAGTCCTGGTACTCAATTAAAATTAAAATCCTTCTATTTGCATTTTACTTTTAAAAAAGAAATTGGGAGTTTATCACATATATCTATCCATTATACAGTAACTTTTATTTTAAAATTCAAATTCAATATTTGATGCACATTTTTTTCACTTGCCTGGGAAATGTCATACTGATTTATACATGCCATATAGTTTTAAAGAGTTATTTTCAAGTTAGTTTCAGTTGTTTTTACAGGAGCATTTTGGTTCCACATAGCCTTAGTAAAGACCCTTTAGTGAAAAAAGTGAATAATGGCAAACAGGTCCCTGAAAGAAAGCTCTCAACCAGATTTCCCCATCTTTCTTTGCAATACACAGCTGTAAGGGAGTATTAGAGTCATTTCCACTGACCAAGGCTAATAGATCTGGATAGTTTCCTGGGAAAATTGAATCTATTTTTTTCAAATACGTGGAAAAGATATTCCACCATTTACATCTACATCTATTTCTGACCTAGTATCGGGAATTAAAAATATATATTAAGATATATCTTAGGGTCATGATGCTTTGGTTCAATTTTCAATGCTACTGAATTGGGAATTCACACAAGCATGTTTGTGTATGATGTTTGTATGTCTGTGTGTACACATGCTTTCTTTAGTTCTTGACATTCCTTAAACTGGGTTCCTTCAGATTTTGGATCTCAATTTCTACTATTTTCAGTCAACATGTTTCCAATTACAATTCCTTGAAACATTGGTAATCACATAAAGCTTCCACATAACTTCAATTATCTTAGGAACTGAGAAATATGAAATAATTCATTAATTATTTTGTATTTTAAGAATGATATCTGAATGACTGCACATGTGTATTTTTGTTCAGGGTATCACTGGTGGATGTTTCAACATTTTAATAAGGATATTTGTCTGCTACCCAAGAACAGTGATTTGTGGCATTATATTTTAATCAATATGCATATTTAGGATTGCAGATCACATTGACTTGTTTTAAGTAAGAATATTTAGGACTGACAATGACATCTATAACAGTATAAAGCATATCAAGCAAATAGGTTTGTCAGCTGTCCCAGGATATTGAAGCAGAAAAATAGGCTATAAATATTTCATAAAGACAGAAAAGTAAATAAAAAAATAAACATGCATCAGTCAAATGGTAATGAAGCTTGACTTGTTGCAACACGACATTGGACCCAGTGAAAAGTAATTTATTAGGAGTATATGAGATGGGTTAAGATATGATATCGGTTTTCTTTGTGCCACCGAGGGGATGAAATTTCCTTTATGAGGTGTATATTACTTGTTTCTTCCAAAGTCACTTCCATTTGCCACTAGATATGCCAGAAGGATCTCAAAGCAGTTTAATATGCAGGTATATGTGTGTCTTTGAATCATTTTTGATTTCTAGCAATTACATGGACAATCTCGGGTAGTTTTTTTTGACAAAATATTTGGAAGTGGCTGGCTACTGTTTTCTTTTTATGGCTGGGAAGAAAAATGAATGGACTAAAGTCATCAAATGCTCGGCTTCTGCGTCTAAGACAGGAGTAGAATTTAGGTCCCCCTGACTGTCAATATCTAGGTATACTTTTTATAAAGACCATGCTGGGAATAATTCTTAAATTATCAAATGAATCCCAAAATGCATTTTAACAGGAAGAAAAGGAATATTTTTCCAAAACCCTCTAGGGATTGCAGTTTGCAGGACTGATGCTTACAAAAAACAATTCTTTCATTTGGCAGACTGGTTTTAAATTAGACAGACCTGAGAATAAAACATTCTCACATAAAACCTGCTTTTGTTTTTTTGCTATGGGAGATCCAGTAGAAGCAGATGGCAGAGATGGCATCTTTCTGCCTAACTTAGAAATCTCTTTTAAATTGATGTCCTATGTCAGACAAGATAAGTATTTCCATGCTAAATTGCACTGTGGTCTTTCACCTATGATTCCTGCTAAACTGCAATGACCAAGATGCATTTGGGAATCTGGTCTGTGTCCAATTATAAATTATTTAGTAGGCTGTCACCAGATAACTTCAAGTTTTGTTTTGTTTTGTTTTGTTGAAAAACGGTAGATGCTGCCAGATCTAAGTTTCTGTTCAAATACATTTTACTGATAAGATTAGTCAGCACAATGGATTATGATTTTAATTAATCTTCTCATCCTTTTTTCTCCTTTACATTTTGCAACACTGTTCTTCCTCCAGGTTTCATGTTATCTAAGGCTAGAAGGTCAGGGAGGATACAGAACAATGAAAGGAAACAAACAACAAACAGGTTTGAATAAAACAAAGAGAATCAGTCTCACAATGATCTGCAATGTAGCAGAGGAATATTCCATCCATATCTGCACAATAATTTTGACAATATGGTTTAGACTGTGAAAAATGTATGATTGAGCACATGGGACATTAAAATGTATCAAGAGAATAAGGATAAGGATGAAGATTATGGCTAAAGACATTTCCCAAGCACTTCTTTATTTACCTTCCTTTTTGAACACTGCAATAACCTCTTCAAAGATTTTGCTACATCTGCTCCTTTCTTATTAATGCACCAGGTCTGAGTGTTTGTATCTTTCAACAAATAGGCATTTAAGATATTAAATGAGAACACTTGATACTGCTTATTCTAAGTAGTAGGTGTAGGTGTGGGTGCCTGAATATAGTGGATGTGGGTTAAAACTATGGTCTTTGGAATAGTGTTAAACTGAACCTAGTATGGACTTTTCACACAGATAGACGTAAGACAGTACATAAGAAAAATGATTGTGCTTTTGCTATTTCTGAACTATCTAAATATGAAAATGACTGAGTTTGCAAAGAAAGATTTATATGAATACAGCGTTCTGCTAATAGACTTACCCTCCTTCTTCTGAGTATTTGTGACCAAATGCAAGGATGTCAGATGCTCGGCCACTCCCATCACATACTACAACTGGAACTGGGGGTGTATCACGCAGATATTCCAGGACGATGGAGATGACATTGGGTCCACCTTCTACAATGAGGGCCACTACTGGTACTCCTTGACCAATCCCTGTTATGAAATAAACAAAAGCAAAACAAAAAAAAGCAGGAAAATCAAATAAAAATACACCAACAGAAACTGAAATTTTATTTTTATTTATTTTACTTTATTTATTTATTTTTTATTACATTTTTATGCCGCCTGACTCCCGAAGGACTCTGGGCGGTTTACAACATGGATAGCAACAGCATTCAGATTTTATATGCTGCTTATCAGAGCTTTACAGCACTCCCCAAGCAGTTACAGAGTCAGTTTATTGCCCCCAACAATCTGGGATTGTTACCACCAATATTATTTTGCTTAAACAACATTAACAAACTATGTGTCCTTCATATTTTTGTCTTAAAGCGCATCTTGTGATCATCTAAGTGGAGATATAAAACAATAGACTGGCAAGATTTTGCTTTTGAAATGAAGTTTGCCATGATATGAGGAGGGAGAAAGAAAAACTTAACTCCCTCCTCCCCACATTTTAATTCTTGGTCATAACTTTCTAAATTACAAGTAAGTCATATCTGAAAGAGACATAGGGCATCTATACAATATCATCATAAAACATGAAATTACTGTTGCATTTCAGAAAGTACATAGGGTTCTTATAGGAATTTAATCCATGAATGCAAAAATTTGCTATTTATTTGGATAGAATCAATAGCTATGAATAAATAATAAAGTGGCATGTTTTACATATCTTTAGTAGGGAATTTAATGCAGGAATTCTATGGCAGGTCTTAATTAAGGTTACTTTCTCACAATTTAACCTATAATAATGATCACTGTTAGCTGATGCAATAATGTAATACTTTAGAATTTATCTAGATTATTATTGTGGAAACATTCCAATAAACTATAATTTTGCTTTTGAAATGTAGTCACCATGAAATGACGAGGAAAAGAAGAAATACCATAACATAAACTTCAATCTAACACCATTGAGGAGCACCTAAATTGATTATTCTAGTTCACAGAAATAACCATGAATATTATATTTCAGAAGGACTCAGGTCCTGCTTATGACAACTATCATATTTTGTCCATCTCAAGTGGTAAGGCCTTTCAAGAATCAGCACTGCTAACTTTAAATATATTTAATGGTATAAATCAGATTTGCCATCATTTAAATGATCTATTGAGCGGTGATCTTTTAATTTTTTTAAAGCTCAAAAAAGCCTCCACATTTCATATATCAAAATTCTTCTACATACAATTTTCTCTGAGTTTCTAATCTGCTTTTCCTTGTTGGCTTTTATGTAAATTTAGTGGTAAAGTATCTTGGGTGTTTTGAACAAGAGGTTTAGGCAATATTTCTGATAATCTCTAATAATCTATGATTCTCTTCCCACACAGCTAACAACTTGGTTTTATCTATCTGTATCCAGCACCAGCTCAAGGATAGCTGGCATCCCAAATGACAATGACTGATGGCACTACCTCCAGCTAATGTGAAAATTTGCATATTTAGAATGACTTGGAAGGAGAGGCTGTGTTGCTACTTTGGTGTCCTGGGCTAGTGCCTAATTGGCCTGAACCTAAAGCTTGCCCTGCATGTAATTATTTGCACCCAAATAAAAATAAAAGGAGAGTAGCTTGCTTGTCCCTGACGTGTCCTGGTTGACTATCTCTCACAGACCTTCCATTAATTTTGAATTTTGGATTATTCACCTTAATCAGAGATGAAAAAAAAAGAGAGTCGTGAAAGCAGATGCCTATCAGTCAGAAATATATATCACTGGACAATTCACAATAAAAGATGATAAATCCTCTATCTCATATATAAAGCATTTGTAAGGCCTTGATTTGTATAAGGCATTTGTAAGGCCTTCAGCTGTCCAGAGATAATTTCCCCTTGGAATTTTCTCTGTAGGATTTAAAATTGTAAATTCACAAATACACAATAAGTAAAACTTTATATATATGAAAGATTTTATTTATATGGTTAAAGATTTTACTTTATACAATCTTTTCCAATTGGGTTCCAGAATCATTGGAAGTCAAGCAGCAAATAAGTTTAAATAATAATAACAACAAGTTTTCTTTCCAGAAATCAGGCCAAACTTTGTGCTGTGAAAATTTTATATGAAGCCAGAGAGACCAAGATTAGCTGACCATTATTTTTGTGACTAGTGAAAAATATAAAGGAAGAAATTGTCACCATGAAGCAAAAGTTGTATAATAACATTTATTGCTCCTTTTTATTTATGTAATGTCCAGTAGGAAAAAACGACACTTTTTAGTGAATAATTTTCTCCAACAAAATATTTAAATTGTTACAATTTTCCAGTGCCATAAAAATGATGTTCTGATGTTTGGTTCCATTTATTGGCCTGCCTGTTAATCTCTGAAGAGACTGCTTTTGCATGCATTGTATTAGGGACTCACAATAATGAATTCAGAATGGCTTCAGAGAAGCCGCAGTTCAAGAATAGTGTGTTGAATGGATTGAAAAAACTCGAAGCATTTTTTTTATGCTAGATTTTTAATGACTGGTTGTTTGCTTATTGGACCTTGAACTTCACTCAAGAGTTGGGGCTAATTTCAATTTGGCAATACTGAATCTTAAATACAAAAGGTTAATGGATCTTTTTATTGTTCTCAGTGGCATATACTTGTAAGCCTGTTTATGACATCCCAGAACAGTGTCAAAATATATCACCCGATAGAAAGACAAGGATTTATCCAAAAGGAAGGCGAAGTTTTTCCAACAAATACTTACTTTTGAAAAGTAAAAGTAAGTGTATGTTCACTGAATAGAATTTCACTGAGAGGGAGACCTCTAAAACATACATGAGTCTGCAAATGAAGTTTTCTTCTTATGAAGTCCATTGCAACTTCTTTCCCTTCCTGTCCTATTACAGAACATCTACCCTGTAAAGGTAACAAGCGGGATCAATGCTCTTGTCTGCCTTCCACTTGAGTAGAAGTATACTATGGCATAGTGACTGAGCAGGATTAGAAACCTAAGCATGCTTACTTGGCAGGAAGAGATGTTGAACTCAGTAGGACTTACTAGAGTGACTGAGTGCGTAGATTTGTGCTGATCCCAAGATAAAAACCTGTTAAGCCTTCTGTAGGCTCTTTCATTTCCTGTCTAGTCTCATCAAAATCATGTCATCTCTATTTCTTTTTCTTTCTGACTTTTGTTGTCTGTTTCTCCTTTATTGTTTTTTGCATAGGAGTGGAAGAAGATGCGAGACTGCCTTTGTCTATAATAAGTGAAAGGCAAAACCATTTCTGTGCAGATGAAAGGAAAATTGCCTTATTTTAAAGGCAATTTATTTTAATCAGTAGATAATTCAGTTTGCTGGGGAGGGGGGGTTTCCTGGATTTTTTTCTTTTCTTTTTTTTTTTTAGAATGGCCTCTGGTCAATATATATATACATAAATACTATGTGCAAATACATAAATAAATATGTTTATTCAAATCAAGAGATTAGGTTTAATCTTGAATTGACAGGAAGTTATGCATTCCATATGCATAAGTTATGCCGCCTCGAGTTCCCCCGCAAGGGGTGAAGAGAGGCGGGGTATAAATCAAATAAATAAATAAATATGATTTTCATATGGACTTATACTTTTTTTCTCTTTATAATTTTCTTTTTTGACCACTTTAAATTTAGAATTGTCTTTCTTTTAAGCAAATGTTGTAGCAACAAACGGACACTTCATCATGAATACGGAAAACACTGGTGTTTCCAAAATTTCCTTGTTTAAAATACATTTAGAATATGCACTGGCTCCGAACTAAAACTGCAGAACAGCCTGATAGGCAAGCAAATGACAAGAAGAAAGGAAAATAGAAAGAAAGGACAAAAAGAAGAAAGCCAAAAAAGTAAGAAAGAAAGTTGATGCATTTTGTTTTATGAGGCATTATCAAGTCATTGTCACACATACAATAAACTACTTAAAATATGTTAGATTGGATCCAGAGTTTCTATTATCTTTTTCAGTTCTATTCATAATGTGTCAGGCAACCCAAAATGTGATGAGATAGCTCTGGGCATTTTCCCTACTTTTGAATCATAGAAGGTTTTTTAGGACACATGAACTTTGGGGGAAAGGAGCAAATGGAAATGCATTCCTGCATTCAGTAAAAGAAAAGATCCCAGGAGCCTTGTATGGATCCATCCCACCATGTGAATAACCGATTCCAAAAGAAAAATTCACAATGTTTACAATTCACTCTATTTAACCGGCCTGTCCTGTTATTACTTTTGTTCTTTGGATTCAGAGTCAGCACAGTTATATACATTCTATTCTAACTACGTCAAACTCAAGGAAGTACCAAGGGCATAGAAATGCATTAAATATTGAATAGAATATGGAAAAAAAAAAGATTGGGACATAAGCAAATGAGCATTCCAATGCATTTGATGATAGTGCAATGATCAAAGAAGATGCCAGTGATGACAATTGAACGTCCCTTTGCCTTCCCAGCCCCCTTCATATATCCTCAGGCATAGGATGACAAAGGGAAGTCCACAGGTCACATGAATAGGTACTGCAGACACTTTACAGTGTTAGAATTTGCCACTTGTTTTAATTTTCCCTATATTCTTCTCCAGTTCATTTTCTATTCTTGTTGA
Source organism: Boaedon fuliginosus (assembly GCA_027560395.1). NCBI lineage: Eukaryota > Metazoa > Chordata > Lepidosauria > Squamata > Lamprophiidae > Boaedon > Boaedon fuliginosus. Next base: position 51,027 of record JANHGC010003238.1, on the reverse strand, counting down.
GGATGAATAAATTTAATTTGATAAATTTACTTATAATGGACTGCAATATGCTACACATATGTTAACATAAACATTTAAGATTTGTACAAGTCAGTCAATCTGAGGATAACCTAGTTTGGGTAAATAATGCAAAATATTTGGTCTTCTATGAAAAACAAAAAAGCAAAAACAAAGGCACCTCAAGAAAATATTTTTTACAGTATTTTTATATGATTCAGTAAAATGTATACTTTTTTTGGCTGCCTATATGATTCAGTGCAGATTCCAAAAACCAAGCAAACCTTCGGGCTTTTTGAAATACTGATCTATTTAGAAGAATGCAAAACATTTTCCCCTGGAAATATGCATTTATAAATATTCCTGATTAGGGCCAGGATTTGGATTCAATTTTTTTAAAAATGGGTTGTTGTATGTACATTAGGGGGTGCTTATGTAGCCCCTGTCTTCAATTTCGTAAAGCAGGTTTTTTTTTTGCAGGATGACATGGCTGCCCTTCATGGCCATTGTGTGACCCCAATTAAGATACACCTAGTTTAAGGTGCCGCAGAGAAGTTCTGTGCCAGCTCCCCCAAAACCCTTTGAAGACGTTTTGAATCTGAAGTGCTATCTCACTCTGTTGCTCATTACAAGATCATAAAAAGGCAGGTTTTTTTTATTTTAAGACATGAAGTACAATAATGCTGGGCATACAAATAATAACTGCAAGGGAAAATGGAATTTTATAGAAAAAATCTATACTATGTTTGGATCTTGGTTTCTTAAAAGATTTGTACTGGAGCAACCTGAAAAGTGTATAATTCTTTAACTTTTATAAAGGGTATAGATGTTATTGTACATCATTTGTCAGTGCATCTTCTGTTATTGCTAATTTTGAAAAAAACATCAGCAGATATGTAAGATGCTGAAGACCTTTTCATTCTCTTCTGTTCCTTATTGTTTTGCCAGGCTTTGCCCTCATCTCGCAAGCAGACTTTCAGCGGTTTTAAGCACTATCAATTTAAGATGAAAACTGGTATTTTCAAAACTTGGAATATTGTGCCCAGTACCAAATTCTGTGTAATAGAATGGATTTGGAAATATGAAAACACCTAGCCTTTATTAAATCAATATAATTCAATAGTGCTAGGATAATTTGTCAATCGTGAAATGGCACCATGGCATATTTATAATCACTAACAGGACCTTTAACGGAATTTTATGGGAAAAACAGTTGCAACCTTTTCTATGAAAACATTCATTTTGTAGGTTTTTGAGAAATAGGATCCTTAGGAAGATAGTTGGATTGCTTGTTCTCAGTGCCTTCTAAACTAGATAGGCACCCACTAGTGATATTAAGAATAGATTTTTCTTGGGGAGAATGTCAAATTAACCAATTTCAAAATGCAACAGTACAAAACCAAATTGAAATAATTATAGGTTTAATATTAAAAATACAAATGGTGTGATTTATGTATTTATTTTGCTAGAGCAGTTCAATTGTTACAAGCTTACCCTGTTCTCTTTTTTTCCCTTTACAATACAAACATATGAAGGCCACACATTTAAAAGTATCATTGCTTCTCTATTTTCCCAGTGGGCTTACTGTGTTCTAGCAGCTTTTCCAAGGAGAAACGTATTAGCTACCTTTTTCCTGAGAACAAAGAACAGTGCCCATAAAATAAAACTGCATGGTTTATCTGGTGGGTTGGCTTCTTATTTATCATTATTACTGTTGGATACAGACTAGAATTAATACACACAGTTTGAATATTCCTGTGTGTTCAAGATTCACACACACATCCTCTCAATTTTTTGTTTCGTGTAATTTTGGATATTTTGGTAGAAAAGAAATCAAAATAGAAATAATATATAACAATTGAGTCTATTATAAATAATTACATAATGAATGGTTCATTTGTAAGAGCAATTGTGCAATGAAAACAGTTCAGTTGCTAGAGGGTGGAATATCTCAGCTATTACAGACATAGTGGATCAATAACAATCTTATATCAATATTGGTACTGAGTTATATAACCTTGCTACTAGAGAATTTTCTGTAAATAATTTTCTTAAAAATTATTGAACAGATGCTGACATTGAACTGCCAAATTGGTTCTACATGAACAGAGCAGCTTATTTAAACAACATCTCTCTGATCACTATAAAGAAATACGTTTTCAGGCAGAAAGAAAGGCTTTTACATAACGAGGATTTAAATAATTTGTTACGTTTCTTTATAAAGGAAAATGTAGCGTGACAATAGGCTAATGTAAAATTGTACATGTTTTATGTGGCCTGTTTTATTATTTATTTATTTATTTACTACATTTTTATGCAGTCCAACTTCCGAATTAATTAATTACAATATAATTGTTTTCTGCAATTATACTTGCAGGTTTGAGAGAATCAATTACCTTTCTTCTCAGATAATACTGAATAAAAAAGTTATTATCAAATAAATATGTAAATATGTAAATATTTATTAGATAATAAAGTTATTATTAACATGTAAATGATATAAACATTAATAAATAATGAGGTTAATAAATATTATTTATTAATTATATTATCATTTATGTGTTAAATATTGGGACTCCATGGTAGTAGGCAAAGTGTAACAACACATGTGAGTATACAATAACAATTTAATAGACCCAATTATATTTCCTGAGAAATCTACACTATAGGAGGACAGACTATAACTTGTGATAGATACTACAACTGTACAATATAGTAGACAATATAGTAGAAATTAATCAAAACCAAGAAAATAAGGAATTAATATTTTAAAATTATCTGGTTTGGAAGTCCTGCATTGTTTCTAAAAAATATGTTGTTTTGCAGTTAAATGTGGCACATTCAAATGCTGAGCATAAAAAAAAGTAATAGAGAGAAAAAAAATAACACAAATGCTCCTAATATAAAAATAAGTAATAAGTTGGGGAAGGTTGATAAAAATATATAAAAAACAGTGACAACAGTCAGCTTTTACCTTTAAAAAGCATGTAATGGAAAATAGATTGTATACAGTTCTCACTGCGGATTAATTATTAATTATAGTTATTCAACCCTTGTCATGGTCAGATCACTCCCTATTGAAACTGGACTTCCTGACGACCACCCCACACCGCAGAGAGGTGGGACCGATAGATGGTTCCGCCCCAGACACCTAATGGACCCAATCGGGTTACAGAGGGAGCTTGGGGAGTTTCCTGATTCCCTTGCCCACAGCTCGACTGAGTGACTGTCTTGGAATAGTGATTGGTGATGGCTTGGAATAGTGCTGCTGCTGGGGCTTTGGACTGGGTTGTGCCTTTGTGACCTCTCACTGTCCGCAGATCTCGGAAGGCTCCTTGGTTTACTGAGGAACTCCGGGTGATGAAGCGGCAGAGGAGATGTCTAGAGTGCCACTGGAGACCCAAGAAGGTTGAATCTGACTGAACACTATTAGAAGTCCACATCTGGGATCTGGATGGGGGATCAACAGGCTAAGGCTCAACCCTGACAAGACTGAGTGGCTGTGGATGTTCCCCCGCTTGGTCCAGTGGATTGTTCCACTCTAATGCTGGAGGGAGAAAAATTGCTCCCCTCAGAACGGGTGTATAACTTAGGGGTTCTCTTGGATCCATAGCTGCAATTGGATCATCATCTGGCAGCTGTGGCCAAGGGGGCCTTTGCACAGGTTTTCCTGTTGCATCAGTTGCGCCCCTTCCTGAACTGGGAGGCTCTTCTGACAGTCACTCATGCCCTTGTCACTTCTTGATTAGATTACTGTAATGCGCTCTACGTGGAGCTGTCCTTGAAGATCACTCAGACTCTTCAACTGGTCCAGAAGGCGGCTGTGCGAGTGATTAAGGGTGTACCTCGGTGCACCCATATAACACCTGTCCTCCGCGAGCTGCACTGGCTTCTAGTGATCCTCCGGGTGCAATTTAAGGTGCTAGTGACAACTTTTAAAGCCCTTCATGGCTTAGGAACGGAGTACCTTCAAGACTGCCTTCTGCCACCACATGGCTCCCAGAGCACAATAAGATCCCACAGGATTGGCCTGTTGCGGGTCCCATCAGCTAAACAATGTTGGCTGGCGGGCCCTCGAGCTAAGGCCTTCTCTGTGGCGGCACCGGCCCTCTGGAACCAACTACCCATGGAGAACCATTCCGAACCTGTGGGCCTTCTGCAGAGCCACTAAGACCTGGCTCTGTCGGCGGGCTTGGAACTAATACTCCCCTTGGATGAATGATGATTGGTTGGTGTACAATTGTGTTGTAAATTTTTTAAATATATTGCATTTTTTTAACGATGTTTTATTGTACTGTTTTTAATTGTTGTAAGCCGCTTCGAGTTCCCCTTGATCAGGGAAGAGAAGAGGGGTATAAATCTAAATAAATAAATAAATATATATATATAATATATAATCTACATAGATGAGCACTTTTTCTTTCAGGCCTTGTTTATCCCTGATAAACACACATTTATCCAATGATGTGGGAGTGAAACCTATCAGCCTAAGTATTTTTGCAAGACAATTGAACCACCTTCTACCTGATTGTCAAAGACCATACAGACTTTTGCTTAAAAGCCAATTTTTTCCTTTTTTCTGGCCTCCTCCTGGAGGTGCTTTAACATGGATCACCTTGTCAAGTTTCACATGGAGGTAAGCTGTTTGAATGTTGAACTGATAGATACTCTCCCCCAATATGGCTGCTGTTACTAGAGCTATCTTGACACTTTCTGCCTGTACAGTGAGTGAATAGGCGTCAACATAGTCATCAGGGAACCTTTGAGAGAATCCCTGTGCAACTAATCTGGCCTTGTACATGTCTTGGTTGTTTTCGATGGGTTTAGCTTTAAACATCCATTTAGTGCCAATTAACTTTTTGTTGTTGGGCAGTTTTGAAGGAGTATACACATTTAACTTTTTCAAACTCCCTAGTTCCAAAGTCATGGCTTCCTTCCATTTTTCTTGCTTGTCCTGAGACAATTCTAAAATATCTTGATAATTTTTGGGAGTGGCAGCTATTTGGTTGACTTCATATCTCTTGGGTAATTTTCCTTTTGTAGGTCTCTTGGACCTCCTAACTTCCTGCCACTCTTCTTCCTCACTGCTAGATGAATCATCATCATCTCTGGTAATCTCTTTTAATTTAGGGTGCCCCTTCTTCCAGGCTTTGGCCTTTGTTTTTGTTTTCAGAATCCCATTTGGGGGTGTTGAAGGCAATTTTTCCTCTGCTATCTGAAGATGGTTCAGTTTGGGCCTTCTTATCTTTTTTAATTGTTTCAGAGAAATCATTTGTCAATATTTCATTTCAATGAATTTGACTCCATTTAGCATTTTCATTGAACTTGGCAGATCTTGAGACCACAATTCTGCCATTATCCTCTATGAATCTATAGGCCTTACTGCCTGGTTCATAGCCAGTCAAAATCAAATTCGTTGAGACTTTGTCTCCCTTGTGCCTCAGTTGTTTAGGGATGCTGACATTTGCCACTATCCCAAAAATATGTAGATGACTTAATTTTGGTTTATGACCATATGCCACTTGATATGGTGTTACATTTACAACACTAGACCATAGTCTATTGAGGGTGTAATTCACATACATAACAGCTTCCCCCCAGTATGAATCTTGGAGTCCAGCATCCTCCAGAACACACTTGACCATTGTTTGCAGGACCCTGTTATGGCATTCAACCATGCCATTCTGAAAGGCTGAGGATGGCAATGTTTTCAGATGGACAATACATTTGCCCTTTAGCCAATTCTGAAATTCATTAGAATGGAACTCCATTCCACCATCAGTTAAAATTTGCTTTATCCTTATCCCATGTTGGGTCTGAATCAAATTGTAGAACTCTTTAACTTTACTGAAGGTCTCTGCCTTCTTTTTTAGAGTACAGACAAATCCATATCTACTATGATCGTCAACAATTGATAGAAAATATTTTTTGTTTCCAATTGAGGGTTTCAATGGGCCCACTAAATCCATATGCACCAACTTGTAAATGTGGTCAGTGCTCCTCTCTGAAGTTTTTGAGTGGGATTTGTCTTTAGATTTGGAGCTTCTATACACTGCACATTTAAGAAAGTTCTTACAAACCTTATTTATTTATTTATTTATTTATTTTATTTTATTTATATCCCACCTCTCTTCATCCATTTGGGGAACTCGAGGTGGCATCCATAGCCCCCTTGAATGCTCTGGCATTTTATGAATAACCAGGAAGCTAATATGCCCCATCCTGTGCATCAGATGGGCACAGTATTGGTGTGAGGGCTTACCAATAACTATACTATTAATATCTTCTGTTTCACAATCACACTGTTCCATATCAAAGGTTACAGTTTTTACATTGTCATTTACATCATTATTTGTACACTTGTCATTCCCTTTGCAATCCTTGATTGCTCTTTTTGTGCATTACCTTTAGACCTGCTATTTTTATCTTTCTTGTTACCTTTGTTACAATTGTTCACTTTGGGGTTCCCCATTTCTAACTATAGGTGAAGTCCTTCCATCACTACTACCTCTCCTGCCTCATAACCATCATAAGTTACATATGCCCTTCCTTCTATAAATTTGACCTATATGTGGTCATTATCAGATAGTGTGAGCATACACAACAGGCACATACAGGATACCATCAATTTGTCCCAGTCCTGGGATATATGCAGAGCCACATCTGGCTACTTTAACCCCTTTGCCATTGGCTCCTTTCACCTTGGCATCCATTTCTTTAAACTCTATGAATAATTTCCTGTCACTAACTATATGGTTACTGGCCCCTGAGTCAAGTAACCATAGCTGCTCGCACTGTTTCTTTGTTAATTTGGGCATGGTGTGACTCACACCATTGGCAAATGAATTTACAAAATCAAATTTGCCTTTGCCAAGACCCCTTCTAAAATTTTGGCCCGTTCCTTTGGCAGAAGGTGATCTATTGCCTTTGTATACTTGGTGACCTTTTGTGGTACTTTTGTCTAGGTGGTGACTTATTGTTGTAGTTTTGTGGACATTCCCTCATTCCTGGAACAGCATATAAATGATTCAGAGACATTGTTTACCTTGTCCACAGACTCAGTCTTCCTGCTGGGCTTTTGTTCTTTTTTAAAAAATAGATTTTATTGATTAAAACTATAATACAGATCTACAGTACAAATAATACAAAAATAGATATAAACAACACATAACATAAAGAAGAAAAAATGAAAAAAGAAAAAAGAAAATACAATAAAAATAAAAATAAAAATGAGCTTCTTTCTTTGAGATTTATATACTTTGTTTCTTATTAAGTTTGTTCTCATCTATAAAGATATTATTTCTCTCAACATCTATGTACATCATTTTATTTTCTCTTTTATGTTGATTTCTATTCTTCCTAATTTTGTCTAAGCCAATTGTAGAATTTATCCCATACTTTATAATATTCATGATCTTCTTTTCCCTTCAGTTTTAAAGTTAATTTATCCATTTCTGCACA
>JANHGC010003238.1:30397-43469 GCA_027560395.1 Boaedon fuliginosus | reverse complement strand
ATAATGCAAAGTGTTTTATAGTGATTATCAAATAAAATTCACTAATTTTAATAAAGATGAAATATGACTTGATTAATCAAGTTGCATCACTTTGTGTATAAACAACTGAAACCATTGATTTCTTAAGTTTATATACTTTTCCTAGTCATCAGTAACTTAGGAAAAAACAGTTTAAGGATTCACTTTTTTAATGCTGCCCTTTAAATTCTTGCTTCATTCAATTTGCTCATTTATTTAGTTAACCTTTGGTTGATTAGAAGCTTGAAAATAAAGAATAAAATTATTGTTATGTACTGGTGTTCTTAACAGGTAACTTAGATTCACTTTTTGAAATATTTAAAAAATATTTAAAAAAATCAAATGTAAAACATTTTATGGAATCATCAGAAAAGCTAACTGGTTAACCAAACAATATCTGGGTAATCAAGCCTTCTGCTTTAAGCATCCTCTAGCAGGGGTGACATGTATGTAATGGTTTGGTAGGCAGTGTTCAACTTATCACCAGGTCAAAAGGACAATGGTTATGACATTAACACAAACATGATTGCATTATTATATCTGCTCCAATTTCTATGAAACATTAATGACAATCAGAAAAAATAAAGGAAGTATTTTAACATTCAATTGTAAAGTGCGAAAAATATGTCTTACAGTTTACAACAATATTAAAAAAACTTCCTAGATTTAAAATATTTATCCCGATTTAGTTTCGCCTCATATTCGCTGCCAATAACTTATTACTTATTAATATTTTTCTATACAATTGTAAAAGAAAATATTCTGCTCTCTGATTTATTACTGTACAAAAGACAAATCACAAGAAAGAGATATCATGAGAAGCATTGCTATTTACTTTAAATTGCCAAAAATGAAGAAATGAAAATAAACCATATTGCACACCCAAGTCTCTAAATAATGTTTTATAATTTAATCTTCATACATTTTGTCTTTATTATTTTAGCTTTAATAAAACATGACGTTATGTTAAATGTTATACTATTTGAGCAAATATGGTTTCAATATTATTTTGTTACTAAGACTAACAACAACAGCAACGTTTACCTTTCGTTCCACAGAGTCTATCTCATGCTCTCTCTGATCTATTTGTGCTGTCTAAATTTCTCTGCAGCTGGTCATTCTACTAATCCTAATGCCCCATGACTGCCTACCAGACAAGTTTTTCATTTCAGTTTTGACCATGAGATGTTAAAGTAAGCAATGAACTTGCGCCCATTAGCTACTTGGAATGTCCTGTCATGGGATTAGCCTCATTAAGAGCTCAAAAGAGATTCACTCACAGCCTCCAAATACAGCCTTCATTTGAAGAATTAATCTGGTGCCAAAAAAACCCCCGTAACCAATAAACAAAACATAACTGGAGATTTTGGATTTAACTGGCACAAGTCCTGACAAGCTAGTTGGATGGATTTTTTTTCTTTCTCCCTTTTTTCATTTCCACAAAAAGTCTTGTGCAATTGTGATATAGTGTTCTGAGTCCTGAAAGTTCAGCTCAGAAAAACAAATCCGTCAAAAGAAACAGTGTATTAAACTGGAAAGGATCTGAAAAGTACATGAGATATTTTTAATCTTCAAAGAATGAAGATTAAAGTGTGCTTGTTTGACAACTGCTGAGAATCTTATGAACTATATATACTATAGTTCATTAATAAGAGTATTTACCAAAAGAAATGGAGTTTGCAACTGCCTTTCGGCAGTCTTTAAATACAGTAAAAGTGTATTTTTCAGAAATAAACTTTAAAATGTAAAATTCTTAACATACAGAAACACATAGATAAATTAAAATTTAGGGATTGATTTTCTTGGATCCCCACAAGAGTATGAAATAGTAAAGATAGACAGTGACAAATTAAAAAAAAATCTTATAGAAAGAAACTATCATGTTGTATGCAACATTTTGGGCCTTTCATACAAGAAAGATTATAGTGTACTTTTCAAAGGTCACTGTCACACTTTGCAATACTTCCTACTGACTGCACCCTTTTGTAATAACTTTCATATTTTTTCAGGAGTATTTCTCCAGAATAGCTCTTGGGGGTGAAGTGGGGGTTGAAGAAAAAAGAATGCTCTTTGCACACCTTCACTCACATAAAAATCCTTACATCTGCTTTAAACTACGTCGCAGCTTCACCCCCGTGCTATTCCCTGTACTTTAAGATGGCTTCTAGCCATCGTCTCTCTTTTGTCTTTTAACTGTTTTATTTTTTCTTTTTCTTCTATCACCTTTTCCAAGTTCCAGTCCCCTCTCTTCCTCTTCCCATTTTTTAATTCGTTTAATATTCCACCCATTCCTCCACCAATAAAACCCTGACATTTCTATATTTCCCCCGGACCCAGTCCCCCTCTTCAGGCTTTTCAATCCCAATCCTTTTAGTTTCTTGTTGCGATGTTTTAACCCAACCTCCATTAATTCCACTTCCATTGTCACAGATTCGTATGTTTCTATTAAGTCCGCCTCTTCCTCCACTTCCTGGCCAATCTCTTGTCCTGTAATTTTCGCCGTCTCAGTCCTTCTCCTCAATCTCACAGTCCGTCCATTTTATTAAAATATTCATTATCTTCCCTGCTATCTCCCAAATCAAGCCCAATTCCTCCAGGATATGTCCAATATTCAATGTTTTTTGGAGTAGGTCCTCTGTATCTTTAAGTGTCATCTTCATTTTATGCAAATCAAATTTTCCACAGCAAGAGAGAAAGCGAATCAGAACAAACACAGTCCTCAGCAATCCCAGTCAAACTGTTGATAATCCAATATTCCACATCCGGTAGAAATATCCATTCTTTTAACCAGTTTAATGTTAAAATTATCAATTTCTTCAGTAGGCATTCTGCAGGAGATGCATGTTATGACATTTATTTTAATGAACCCATTCTTCTGAAGCGGTGCAAATTGTCAAAAATAACACAAATTATAATCACATGACTGAGGGACACTGCAACCAGTTGTATATGTGAGCTGGTTGCCAAGCATCTGAATGGAGTCATGTGACCAAAGGGGGAACATGATATTTTACAACATCTGGTAGTGCTTTAGGGGCCACAAAGCACCTGTTCCAAGGCCATTATAATTTGGGGATTACCTGTATATCTATTTCAGGAAAACAGAAACGTACATTTTCTCTATTATGTTGGATGAGTCCAAACATTAAGAAATTTAGTTAAGAATTGCAAATTGCAGGCACGATTTCTATAGCAGCCAATATCTTAATCACAATGTTCTACATTTCAATGGTTTATATTTGAACCCATTGGCATTATATGAAATTATAGTATGTGAGACACCAAGGATGGGTATATAGCTCATTTGACCAAAATGCTTAATCAAGCTTACAAAGTACCAGAGGCTTAAATGTGGTAATTGATTACATTTATTTATATTCTATTATATATGCAATATCTTAAAAATGGTTTTGCAGCTCAATTATAGCATGAAATTTAGGATTATTAGACACCTAAATATTTTGCAAGAAATCTAGTTCAACTCCCTTTAAGATCACTGTAATATATCTCTGATAGCATTCATTCAATTAAATTAGATCATCCTTTACTGTCTGGCAATGCATGAAAAAGTAATGGTTGCTTGGTTTTGGCTTGCAGCTTGATGAATGTGGATCAAAGCAGTCAGCGGCACTGGCATTCACTGAGGGGACAAAAGTAACAACATGGGTGTCATGATGTCCTAAATAAACGATTACAGGATGTCATTTTGACACTAATTTTATTTGCTGAAGAAGCTCAAAATCAGTGACAACGCTACAAAATGTTTAAGTCTCATAAAATGTTATCTATTAGTTTTGATTTCTAAAGAGCTTATCAAACTTAGTTTCTATTTTCATTTCTAACAAATTGTACCTCCTATTTTCCAAAGCTTCTTTGCTTTTATATTGATAATATTAAAATTATTCACTAATGGACGGTAAAATAAATAAATTAAAATGAAATGAAATAATTAGAATCAGGAAATGGATTAATATGTCACACTTTTTTGTAATTCCACAAAATACCACAAAACATTGAATGTATTAGCTGTGACAGTGAGTTACTAGTGTTTACTTACCACTAAGACTAAATTTGTAGGAGCTGCTTAATACAGAGTCAAACCACTGGCTAATGCAGTGAATGAAAATGATAGGTAGTGAACCTTGCAACTCTTTGTAATTCTTCAGTATGAACACTGTCACAGAACTATAACCCCGTACCCTTAGCATTTAAGGACAGGTTTTAATATAAAACAGTATTTTTTATATTCAGCAGTGTTTAATCTCTAATTGCAGTTACCTGACTGATCTAGATCAAAGAGGTTAATTTGAATCATGGTGCACTGAGGAAGAAACATTTTTATACTTAATAAGAGGAACAAATTATTTTTCATTCCTTTCTCTGTTTTTCTTTTCCATTTTGTCTCCAACAGGAGTTTGGCTTTACTTCCTACAGAGTAATATAATTGCACCTGAAAATAATACAGCTCAAAACTATAGGAGCATAGACAAACTACATATATAAGTACAAGCATATTTTTGGGACCATTTTGACTGCTAATGTAACATTGCAGAGTGAAATAATGTTTGCCAGAAAAAGTAACGGTTCTTTATACTTTTCATGAGATGTATTGCTACAAGAATTTCAATTACACCTTTATTTGTTCTCACAGCAAGAATAGTTGCCAATAGCTTTTTGAACACAATGAATAGCAAAAACAATGAAGTATCTCATTATCACCATTCATAGTTTATTTGATATTTTTGAACTATAATAATAAGAAACAATTTGGGGAAAACCCAAATAAAGATTCACAAGAGTCTATAATTTAGATAACACTTTATACATTGAAAGTTCTTCTTGATGCTATAAATAGCCCAGAAACCTTCACACCAGTAATTTAAAAATGTTAAGTATTTTTATACTTATGACTAATTTATACTATTTTAACAGTATCTGATTTAGAGGAATCATATATTTTATGAATGCTGGACACCAAAGATTTTTTTCACTATATTCTATGCTCAACTATTAACTTCCTTATCTAAGTTCTATGAAGTTTGGCTCACACTTTTATCTTCCTCTATGCCATGACATTAAAGGGGTAACAGGAATACAGAAGAAAGTTATGATCAACCCCCTTGTTGGACAAGAAATTAACAGCGTGAAAAATGGCAATTCTTTTTGCCAGCAGCCTGGATTACAGAGATAGCTAATATCAGAAAGATTAGTTTATGGTTGTTCTTATTTGACTACAATGATACATGGGCTAACGGTTCCATTAACGAACTTCACAGGGCTAAATGCTTGCACAGTAAATTAAGGGGATCTTAATGTAGCATGCAAATTAGAAATACATGCTGTCAGGATGAAATCCTGCTATTCATTTTCGTACTCCTATGATTAAAGAAAAAAATACATGCACATCAGTGACGAATCTGATTAAAAACTATAGCATGTATGGCCTTCCTTTTTCAGAAAGGCAGAGTGGTATAAAATACACTATACACGGAGAATCTTGTATTCTATACATAGTTGACTAGGATCTGCTTCCAGGATCTAACACTTTCATCAAAAGCAGATAATATGGGTGCTGTTTCAAATATAATTTAACCTGATCAAAGTATACACTATTTAATTCAAGTAAACTATTGTCATTGATTTAGCACAGCTAGACCAAGATGCTATGCTATTTGACTATGAAATAATAGGGGGGAAATGATGTGTGCATTCTAGACAAACTCTAGTGATTTCCATCATTACAGTATTACTATGCCTAATCAAAAAAGCAAAGTAACTCAAGACAACAATACTGCTTTCATCATTTATATGCATTACAGATGCATCAAGACTTTGCTTGTTACAGGTTGATATGTTAGCAATATCATACTGATTTGCTGACATATTTATTTAAACAAAGTGTTTTTAAACAATGACATATTAAATTGCTCTGAAGACAAGCACAACCCCTAAATTTAATAAATAAATAAAATATCTTACATGTATTTGTAATATGAAATAATATTTCAGCCTTTGGGAAAAAATAATATTGACTAGAACTGCAATAATTATAACTACAACCATAGATAAACATAAATAGCTAATGGTTAAATTGACATGTAACAACTTTATGTAACTATTATAGCACGATGATAGTTGGATATATAAGTGTGTAATTTATTTGTCTTAACAAGAAAAAAATTGATCCTGGATTTCAAATGCTCTGTGGGGGAAACAATTCATTCTGCTTTTGATATATTATTAAAATGAAAACAGTTCCTGGTATATTAGGTTGACAGAAAGCAATTACTATGCTATACGCTAAGCAAAATAACAATAATTATGCTGTATTTAAGGGATATGTTGGTAGTCTCTAAGAAAGAATCTTTCAAGTTCAATGAATATATCCGGAGTGTAGTCAAGCTCTATCACAAACCACCCATGTTCTGATTTTGGATTTGTCAACCACTTTAAAAACTAGGAATAATGTTTTACAATTTAATATTGTATTAAAGGAACGTTACTATATTATGTCTTTTTCAAAGTGCAGAATAAATATTGGGATTGTTTTTAAAGGCAGACATTAAATAAGAGCATTAATCATGTCTACAATAAAAATGAATGATTAGTACTAAAGTTTTAGGTATTGGAAAGGTACAGTTAATAAAGGGACTAAATAAAATAAAAATAATAACTTAGCAATTTGCATGCCTTGACTTGATATGAATGACTGATTTGGCTACTTTAGTGCTTAATAAGTACTTCAACTGCAAGGTTGTAAGCAATTTGGTTTGGAAAAGTTAGTTGTAAACCTTGGACATGTTTCGATAGTTGGTAGAAGTAAATTCTATTGAATTTGATTAACTAGAGCATTCCAACTATTTGCCCAGCAAGGTCCTATGTTAAAACATGTTGATTATTTCTTAAGCATTGTTTGAATGTAATTTGTTGAAGAATTTCATTAATACAGATTAGTCCCTATATTAAGCTATGGTTAATTGGAGTCTCTGAGCTTGGTTAAATACCTTCAGAAAAGTGGATTAGTTGCTTTCATTTTATGTTCCTTCATAGAAAAAAAAAAAGGCTGAGAAGAGTAGAGTAATTACTTTTTCTGTTAGACAAGAAAGGGAAAAATGACTGCTTTTTATGTACTAAGTGAAGCATTTTCTAGATTAGAGTGTCTAATAAAGATTTTCTTTCCAAGTTAGAAATGTACTAGTGGCCTAGTAATATAAAGAAGATAAATTGGATCAAAACAGGCCCCATCTTGATCTACATCTGTTCTGACAGACCATATGGGAGAAAACAACGTGTCTGTCGGCTATATATCTACAGGTGGGAATTGCATGGAAGCATTTTTCTATGCTGAATATCATAGTCTTGTCTATGAGTGTTGACTTTGCATGCATGTCATTTCTGTTTTCCCAATTGGCTACGGTTCCTTACTTAATGCAATCGTGACAATGGGATATGTGTTCTACCCACTTGTGGCACAACACACAACTCCGAACCTGAGAATGACAATGCTATCACCTGAAAAAAATTGGCAAAGGCTGATCGGAGAGGCTGGAGTGATTACATCTGCCAGCTGCATCAGTCGTAGTCTTAGTCTGCTAAAACCTGTAGAACATGATAAAATAGATGAATCGCAAAGACCTGGTCTGGTAACAGGTGACCACTATGAAATTGAAGACATTTTAGACACACGTATACACCGGAAGACTTTGCAGTATTTAATTAAATGGAAGGGATACCGCGATGATGGTGCCCCTAAAAGACATACGGACTATGAAACTACAGGCCCATTTCCATAAGAAATATCCTGATTGACCCAGTGGAATATTGCATAGAATCTAATGTACACTTTTCCATTGTACATACAGAGACAGACCTTAAAGTGTATGCCCAAATCTAGCTGTCATTTTCAGAAATGTGTTCTTGGGTGGTCACTGAACATTTTTCAAGCTGGTTAAATATCTATGCCAAATACAAATTTCTAAATTGAGAAGCGTCCTAGTTCTGTCAAGATTAAATCCCTCCCAACAGCTGTTCTCAAGAGAAAACTACTGGACAGTTCATTTGAACAAAACATTGGCCTTGTGGTGAAGGAATCCATGAAACACTAACCCATATTATTTTATACTGCTCTTATTACAAGGCTACCTGGTTGCAGTTAATAATATCTCATATATTCAGATTTCAAAAGCAGCCAGAAATTTTATTTTCAGTTGCTATTATCTGATCAATGAGATCTGATTTTTTTAATATGGCTAAGCTTTGTTTTACTGCTGCAGAATATGTATCACCAGTTTTATAATGATTGAGGTTTTTTTTTGGTTTTGTTGTTTTCTGTTTTTTTTTAACTGGTCTATGGCTTTAATATGTCTTCTCTTCCAGTCTCATTTTCTTCTTCTGTGTATATTCAGCAAAGACAATGAATCCTAGATATCCAACAATTATAAAATAAATCTGCTGAATTAGTTTTAGTTTAGGATATTCTAGTATTAATACATATCTCACTAATATTTTTTAATTGATGGTGTCATAAAAATACTGAAATCTCCATGACTTAAACTCAATTTCATTTAAATCTAATTTAAAATTAAATTAAATTTAAATTAAATTACTTGACTTTAAGGAAGAATAAAAAAACAAGTAACAACAATAAGACCTAGTTTGGGACAGGATTTGTTATATGGCAATGGTCTTCCACCTTTCCAACTTGGTGGACCATTGGGGGATGGCTTTATTTGTTTCCACAAATGCTCGTCTGCTGCTTATGCATCCCAGTTCCAGACTGGGGCTTGAGGAACACTCTTGGCTCAATGACTTTCATTGAAGAGTGTTAGTAGAAACTGTTCTAGTTACTCTTGACATTGGACCAGAAGATGGAGCCATTCCAGCATTATGCAGTGATAAAATATTAGATTTATTGAAATAGCTATGTCTTTTTCCAGAACTGCATGATTGCTCTGTAAACACATGCATATGCTTCCACTTTCAAAGGATTTGCACAACCAAGCAGCTGTATGTGCTCCTCAAGCCCAAAATACCTGAAAAACAGTTGCAATGGCAAGTTTCCATTTCCATTCAAGAAGTATTTTGTTTGATTGTTAATACCTGAAGTAGAGCAAGCACAGGGAGAACCAAAGTCAATGCAAAAATGGGCAGCTGACTGGCATTACATAATGCATTCTCACATCCTTGCCGCATAGCTGTGTTTTTAAAAATTACAACAGAGACAGAGGAAGCATTCCGTTGCTCTTTTTTATTTATCTTCAGTTATTTTTTTCAGTCTTTGAAGGTTTTAATTTATGAGGAAGAAGAAATAGATTAAAATAAAACTCTACAGCATTATTAAAAAAAAGCTTTAACTGTTAAATGTTCTAATGCTACCCAGTCCTAGGATAAGATTCTTGTCTTATGATAGGTATCTACAACTGGGAAATTATTTTATAAGTAAAGACAGAGGCATACATTTTTCCCACTACACAAGTCAAGCTGTCATACTCTCAGATTGGTAGTTCAAAAATTGGTAACTCTGATATCCAGAAAGCCAGAAACGGGGACGGAGAAGATTGAATGAAATAGATCAAGAGACATTTTCACTTTGGATCTGTGGCCTATAGGATATAAATAGAACTACCCTTAATAAATAATCCTTAACAATAATGTGTAATTTTTTTGCAATTGTTAGTTTGTCATAAATGCATGGTCAGTAGCAACTTTGAAGGCACATTTAAACATTGATTGAACTCACATGAAAAAGGAACATGTATACATCTCACTTGCAGTTTGCTTAGCTGTTTTGCTGAATGTTTTCTTCTTTGATTTTTTTAAAAATCAGATGAATGCTATATGATATGTCTACTTTACAATTCTTTTAGCACTAAGCAATCTACTGTATATAATTCTTGAAAACTTGAAGAATCAGTGAATAATTAATTATATACTGATAATAGATTCTGCTCTGTCCAAGTACTGTCTGTTCATATAGTTCAGTGCTGTAACCATGAAAACATTACTCTGTGAAACAGATCAATAAACCACATGCAATTAATCTTTAATTCAGCTGGAGAGGAAATCCTTTCACAGAAACAACTCAAATCATTCTTGTAACAAATAACCTATTTACTTTGAAAGAGCCCTCCAGGTTTCTGTATTTATGTGTTACATAACATAAGCACCTTGTACAATACTGAAAAATACTGTTTTGCAATAGTAGTTTCCCTTGAGAATAAGCCCCTGGGATTTTCTTTTTACAGGTCTTGGTGCCTGCAGTCATAAGAGAAAAATAACTATATTGGCTGATGATTCAGTATAAATAAAGAAAAAAATGATACAGTTTCAAGAGATTTAAAAATAATTCAGAATGTAACATATAAATGAAAGAATGGAAAGGTTGCTAAAATAAAATTTGTTTTAATCTAATAGTAGCAATTCCAATCCTTTTTAAATCTATGAAAATTTGAGTAAGATATGGCCACAAACTATGATTTCAAGTTATTGTTAGATCTGAGAAGAATACAAAGTTCCAAGGTCATACAATACAACAAATAACCACAATCATAAACAACTAGACCGATTTGTTTAAAAAATGTACATCTAATGTAGGATAATCCTTGGTATCTTACAAACTGTAAATAAGGAAGCAAATCCATAAAAATCAGCTACTAAAAACAGAAAGTGGCAGGAACTTTACGCCATAAATGTTAGCTAGATAACTCAAGTTACTACAGCATTCTTTCCATATCAACGCTTGTATAAACATGTCCAGAGATTACCACATTAAAATATATCAATATATTGTTCTTGAACAGCAATACAATGAAATCTGTTTTGTAACTCAGTAATAATTCTGGTTTAGCTCGGAGTTCCCGTATTTTTTCTTGAATCTTGCCTTGGATCTTGTGCAGCTATATGTCATTCTTCAATACCCCCTTTGTTTGAGTTTATTTGTTGTATTGTATATAAAAAGAAATGAGGATGAAAGTGGGAAGTGATGCAAAGGACATTCAGTTTTAAATCACAGCAAAGCAATTCAGGAGAATGTACTGGACAGGGAAACTAGAGTGAGGTGGACCTTATGATGCTTTATACAAGCATAACAATTTATTATTTTTACTGAATCATTTAGAGGCAAACTGTTTCAGTTAAAGCTTGCTTCCAGCAGTTAACATGTCATGCATTGGGCAATTTTAGTAATTTACTCAAATTAACTTGTCTTCATTCACTATTACAGCTGTTTGATTTTCCTACATATTATAAAACATCTATTATGCCTGCTATTAATCTTAATCCATGCACCTAAAGAAGAAAAAAATTACACAGTTGCTTTCCAACATCACTTCAACAACTGACATTTACATTAACAAGATTTATAACCTGTAAATGACTGCAGGAAATATTGTTTTACTAAAAATATATTAGGCATATGAAAATTAAAAATGTATTTTTTTCTGTAGAACTACAGTATATCATATCATGGCTGTGTATTTTACAATGTTAATAATTTATGATCTTGAGTTAGGTTGGGCGATTTGCTCGGAATATCTAATTATTTAGGATGGTTAAAAGGGCAGCAGTTAATTTAAAATGGGAAATGGGCAGTGAAATGGTAAATGAAATTCAGTGTAAGTATAAAATTATCCATAGGAACAAAAAGTTTCCATTTTCACTTATGGTATGTAGTGGTGTAGTTGAAGATGGTAAAAATTTATCGGTAAACATTACTTGGAGTGAATATTTAAATGAAAATGTCAACCACTTGTGTGCTTGCTATGAAAGATAATATTACTGCCTGTATACAAAATCCTGGAGAAGGTCTGTATGTATGGTTGTCTAAGAGTCAACAC
Organism: Boaedon fuliginosus; assembly: GCA_027560395.1. Classification (NCBI taxonomy): domain Eukaryota; kingdom Metazoa; phylum Chordata; class Lepidosauria; order Squamata; family Lamprophiidae; genus Boaedon; species Boaedon fuliginosus. The sequence goes on along the minus strand of JANHGC010003238.1, from coordinate 31,617 downwards.
CAATTTGATAGCATATAATCAATCTTTATACAAATCTATATAATACAATATACTGGAGTACAGTTTGTGTTTAGTTAGTGGAGTAATCTGGCTTCAGACCATTTGCTTCTGGCTCTGAAAATTCTTCTTCAGGACCTACAAGTCAATAATAGCAGCTGCAGCACCCAATGGTTAAACATAAGAGGAACATTATGCCTGATTTCCCCCCCTCTTGGATCAATAGAAAGTTCAAAGACATGTTTGCCTTTGCCTTAGCATTGACCTGACTGCTTAAACGAACAAGTTTATATAGTTTTCATAGTAATGCTTTTCAGAAGTGATTCCCCCCCCAAGTTTTCAGAAATTGGCATTCTTCTGAGGACTGATAGAAAATGGCTGACCCAAAATCACCAGCTGGTTTCATTTTTCCCTAGTTTCTAGGCAAATAACTATAACCCCTAAACCACGTTGGACCTCAAATGTAAATTAGTGGACTCAGAAAATAAGTATATGGATTTCAGGAGTATCCTTTTTATAGTATGATAATAAAAAAAAATCTGAATATTTCCGATTTGGATATGGTTAGTACACCACTTAAAAGAATGTGGGCAACTGGATGTAAGGTAACCTCTAGATTAGAGATTTTAGTTTACAGACCATGGTATGAAAGTGCTTAGCTAAAATTTTGGTTGTGTTTATGTTATACTGGCCAAAATTGGTCAGCACTGTCCTTAACAATAATATTGTATATAGTCTAGGATCTTATGCAGTTGGTATCTTAATCAATATCCTCTTTTTCATTAAATGTGAAAGTCTTGATTCAACAAACTCAGAATGGATGACACAGATCTCTCTCTCTCTCTCTCTCTCTTCATGTGTGGCATCTGCCCAACTATATATCTATCCATTCATCAAATTATGACCATAGGTGCAAGGAGTTTATGACTTCTAAAGTAAGATGATAAATGAATTAAAGTATAACACAAAAAAAATAAAAATAAATGTGATATATGCTTATAAGAGGAGAAAGATGAAATAGATCTGAATGAAAGTAATCTGATTTTGTGAAATAGACTACATTCAAGAAAGTGAAGTAGTAGTTTAGCTATGAATAAAAGGAACAAAATGTATGTCAAAAGACATAAGAGCTTCGGTGGCGTAGTAGTTAAATGCAGTACTGCAGTCTCTGCTGACTTGTTCAGCAGGTTGTCAGATCAAATCCCACCAGGCTCAAGGTTGAC
>JANHGC010003237.1:74399-86683 GCA_027560395.1 Boaedon fuliginosus | reverse complement strand
ATTTCACCGACCTTAGAAAGGATGGAAGGCTGAGTCAACCCTGAGCCTGGTGGGATTCGATCCGACAACCTGCTGAAGAAATCAGCAGACTGCAGTGCTGCTTTTAACCACTGCGCCACCGAGGCTCCTTCACTTTCCAATCTAATACTAGAATTCCCTAGTGATATCCCATCCAGCTATTAGGTTATACTTAATTAGCTTAGTTATGTGGTTAGTGTAGATATAGACAACGTACATTTAATTGTTTCATGCAGTATTATATTTGTAAATCAACTAAGTAGGATCTTAGCACAAGAAACATTTTATAGATGGAAAATAATAGTCTATTTATTGTGAGATACTAGAATTTTGTCAAGGGGGGGTGTAAAATAAAATCAAAAGAAGAACTGATGGCAGAGGGTGGTAGTTTTCAATAGGTCTCTTATTTATAATTACTAAAAAGATTTAAATTGGCACCAGAATTTATGGTTTTGAACACTGTAAGACTAAGTTTGAAATGGAATTATATAAAAATGATGAACTTATAATTGCTAAAATGTATAAACATCTATTGAGATTTGAAACAGAAGAACAATAATGTTTGATATAAATCTTGGTAATAATATACAGATAGAACAATGGGAAACTGTGATTGAAAGGGCTAAAATACACATTTATGTTATAAACTTACAAAGAAATTTTACAAAATGATTTTTACCAAAGCAGGGAAATAGTCTAGAATGTATAAAGACATTTCAAATATATGCTGGAAATGTGAACAAGAGGGGAAATTTTTATCATACTTGGCAGACATGTTAAAAAAGCTAAAAAAAAAAAAAAAGATTCAAATGCACACGCTGATTCAGAGGATTTTAAGGTTTAATACACAATTTGAGACCAAAGGTCTTTCGTATTAGACTAGTGGACAAACAATTGGAAAATAACTTACGGACTTTTATTATTGTATATGATAACTGCAGGGAGATTATTATGTGCACAAAGTTGGAAAGATTCAACACAAGCATGATTGGTGAAATTGATGGGCCGTACTGAGATTTTCTCCTTCATGGATCACAGCCTTGTCATGGCGAAGGGGCTTGCGTAACGCAATGAAGCTATGAGCTATGCCGTGCAGGGCTACCCAAGATGGACAGGTCATAGCAGAGAGCTCTGACAAAATGTGATCCACTGAAGAAGGAAACAGCAACCCATTCTAGTATCCTTGCCATGAAAACTCCATGGACAGTACCAAAAGGCAAAAAGGTATGATGCTAAAAGATGAACCCCTCAGGTCGGAAGGTGTCCAATATGCTACTGGGGAAGAGCAGAGGGCTAGTACTAGTAGTGCCAGAAAGAGTTAAGTGACTGGGCCAAAGCCGAAAGGACTCAGCTGTGGATGTATCTGGTAGTGAAAGGAAAGTCCGATGCTGTAAAGATCTCTAATCCATAGGAACCTGGAATGTAAGATCCATGAATCAAGACAAGCTGGATGTGGTCAAACAAGAGATTACAAGACTGAACATTGACATTTTAGGAATCAGCAAACTAAAATGGACAGAAATGGGTGAATTTAATTCAGATGACCATCAGGTATACTACTGTGGCTAAGAATCCCTCAGAAGAAATGGAGTAGCCTTCATAGTCAATAAATAAATAGTCCTGTGGGATAAGGTGGCATATAAATCACAGTAATAAATAAATAAATAATAAATAAAAGAGTAGGAAAAGCAGTACTGGGATACAATCCCCAAAATGACTGCAGTCAAGAAATTAAAAGATGCTTTCTCCTGGGAGGAAAGCTATGGCAAATCTAGACAGTATACTAAGAAGCAGAGACATCACCCTGCCAACAAAAGTGCATATAGGCAGGGCTGTGGTTTTTCCAGTTGCAATGTATGGCTGTGAAAGTTGGCCTATAAGGAACGCTGAGGATCAAAGAATTGAAGCTTTTGAACTATGGTGCTGGAGAAGACTTTTGCGACTCTTTTGGACTGCAAGGTGATCAAACCGGTCGGTTCTAGAGGAGATCAACCCTGACTGCCCTTTAGAAGACCAGATTCTGAAAATGAAACTCAAATACTTTGGCTACCTCATGAGAAGGAAGGACTCCCTGGAGAAGAGCCTAATGCTGGGAGCGATTGAGGACAAAAGATGAAGAGGACAACAGAGAATGAGGTGGCTGGATGGAGTCACTGTAACAGTCAGTGCAAGCTTAAATGGACTCCAGGGGATGATAGAGGACAGGAAGGCCTGGAGGAATGTTGTCCGTGGGGTTGTGATGGCTTGGACATGACTTTGCAACTAATAACAACAACTGAGATGTTAAATTAACTTATTTGATTAGAGAAGTTATGAGAGGCACTCCATCTCATCAAGCTAAGTGTCTCATTATCCTGTGGACTAACAAGATTTGTTTATTTTTAATTGGGTTTTGTGATATCTGTTTTGTAATGGTATACTATTGGTACACACACCTTTATTTGCAGGTAGATAATGACCAGTCTCTGTTCTGAAACCTTATAAACTGTGGGGTCCTTGGTGTTCTTTGTCTTTGGTTGCTTTCTTACAGATGTTACCAAACTAGCTAGCATCATCAGTGCTAGTAGGGAGTAGCGTTTTCTCTCATTTTATATACCAATGGCTTACCCTGTCACTGTTGGTAGGAGTGATCTTGGTGTTTCTTAATTTGATCAGTTGATGGCTGATTTCTCTGATGATGAGGAGGATGTTCCAGCAAAGAGCTACCGGTACAAATATTATCTTCTATTGGTACTTTATAAACCACAATTTGATATTGTTCTATATGTCCTTAAGCTTAAAGCTGAATTTACATGGGAATGAAAACCTAGGAAAGGGTTTATAGGAAGCATATACTCAGAATCAGAGTGAACGGGGAGCTTCAAGAAAAAAAAAATAGATAGGCAGTCTGGGATGCAATAAGGTCTCCTACCTTGGGCAGGGGGTGGACTAGAAGACCTCCAAGGTTCCTTCCAACAGTATGATTTGATTATTGTAAGAACCATACACTTCCAGTAATTGCTTCCATTGTAGAAAATCTATTTGCAGTGCTCATTATTGGGCTCAACTGGCCCAGCCAAGTAGATTGTGTCATGGTGATTTGACATGATTAAAACATAATTCTCTGGAAATTGGGGATAATTACATCAAGTGTCTGCTAGGATTTAAATCCTAGATCTGAATAACGCCAGAGCTCCTCAATGCATAATTCCATGTGTAATTGTGTTCTCTTCAACCTTGTGAATTGCATATTACTGCATTGTAAGGAAACACAGCAACAAACTGGTGAAAAATGGAAGCATACTTATTCCTTTAATTGGAGGTATGAAATAATATATTGTACTAGCTGGTTACCCAGCGTTACCCAGGTAATTTTTTTAATGGACTGCCATCTTCCTTTCTTCCTTCCTCCTCCTTCCCTCCCTCCTCCCTCCCTCCCTTCTCTTTCCCTCTGTCTTCCTTCCTTCCTCCTCCCTTCCCCCCTCCCTCACTTCTCTTTATTTTTTTTCTAAATAAACAAGTAAGCAATGTAAAGTTTGCATTTTTTAAATGTAAAAACAATGTTTCTCTTCAGAACAGTCACAATTTAGACTTTTGCAGAAGGAAGGGCAAACTGCTAAAAGTAAATCCAATATCCGTGGCAGAATGAAGAGCCAACAGGGAGACCAGTTCTTTGATAATTCCTCTCTGAATGGAGGGAGAACTTGAGATCACGCGCAAGTGCTCCATAATGTTACTCCATGAAAGTTTATAGCTATAGAGAGGAAGATTGGAAGTTATTGTCTTGTTTTAGGCAAAAAGCCAGCTGGGTGGTCTTGGACCAGTCAATCCCACCAACTCTCAGCCCCCTCAGGCAATGGCAAGTCACTTCTGAAAAACCTTTCCAAGGAATCTGTAGGGACTTATCCAGACAGTCATCAGGAGTCAGCACTGACTCAAAGACACTAACAAAATCCTCCTTGGTATGTTTTCTTCAAAAACTTTGATTGAGAAGAATCCAAAGCTGCAGTATTATTCAAAGACCCTTATAAGCTCCATGAAGCAGCTTCTTTTGAGCTTCAGCTATAAATTATCCAACTGTCATGAATAACCAGTCCAGAATTTTCGAGCAACTTCCTCCCCTGTGCGTTCTTCTCTGTTCCTTTGCTATCAGAGGAGGGGGTACTTGATATTTTAAAAAAATATCAAGAAGTTGATGGCCTTTGGTAAATTCAGAATTGGTATCACATTCATAATCAGTGCCACATTTCGGACAATGTGTGCCATGTAACAGATGATCAAAACAGACAATAATAGTTTAGAATATCAATTTATCCAATGCTAAGTCATCTGTTTTTTTCCTCATTTTGACACTTAATGTTTTTACATTCCAAACATATCAGCATGCTGGCTGATGCTTTTTCAGATGAACCCAGAATACTTCTTACTTGATATTATAATACTTCATATTATTTTGTTTATAGTAGAACTTCCTTAAAGAAAGATTTTTTAACTTGGGGGAAAAAGTTTTTAAAGCATTTTATTTTGTGTATGTGCAAGAAATACATAAAAAGTCAGAAACACAGTTGCAGGGAATAATGATCTGTGGCTTATTCCTCTTCAGTCTGCTATGAAATGATAGAAAATATAGAATGTTATAAATGGGTATGAAGGAAAATGTAGCAGAAGCTGAAGATCTTGATCTTGCAGCTCTTGTAATGGCAAACATCAAGATAGCCTACACTATGTAAGCCATCAAGCATGTTTTAATCTATCTGTTCTTGAAAAGGAGAATGAACCAAAACACAGGAGAATCCTTAATGGTCCTACAATATATTATTTCATCAGCCTTCCACAAAATTCCAAGATTGAAAACCCCAGCTAAAGCTGTTCCTGCAATTATTCTTGCCACCCCATCACACCATCCCAGTGTATTTCTTTTCTACAACAGCTTGAGGGAAACTGTATCAAATTTTATATAAATGTGCTGCATCTTTCTGACCCTCATGACTTCTGATATAGTCTGCTGTGGAGAGGCCATATTTTGATTTAAGTATCTTCCAGATTTTATTGCATCTGTCCATTTCTGTGTGGAATCATACAAATCCAGGGCATGCCTTGACTGAAATAAAACTCTTTAATGTGTGAATAATCTAATCTTTTGGTCCTATGTATACAACACCAGGCATTTATCACAACACGAGTGATTTGGCTAAGAAATCATCAGCTTATTTGTGTTCTACTTTTGCCTGGTAAATCATTTCCAAAAAAGCTGAGCACAACACCAGAACAGATACAATACAATATGAACATTCATGACAAAATAATTAAGAAAAAAAATTGAAAGGGAGTGGGGGAGTTGAAAGGGGAGAATTGAAACTTGATATTTCTGTGAGGTAAAGATAACATTTCTTTGAGATAAAATTTCTTTTGCTCCCTAATTATCAAAGTACATATTTTTTTAGACTATGTAGTGCACAGCTGTCAAACTCAATCGCATCATATTGTGACATAGTGTGACGTATCATGATAAATTTTTGCCTTTGCGAAACCGGGTTGGGTGTGGCCTGCACGTGACGCATCCAGCCTGTGGACCGCAGTTTGACAGGCTTGATGTAGTTCATTCACCAACTGAGCCCATCCCCCCCCTAGTCTTCCTGTTCTCTTATCTTCTACTTTCCCCATCTTTGACTATGTGACCAAAGTAGGATAATTTGAACCTGATCACTTACGCCTTGGGTGAGAACACAGGGTTGATTTGCTTGATTATCCATCTGTTTGTTTTCTTTGCTGCCCTTAATATTCTTTCTTTTTTTTAAAAAAAAATATTATTTTCCAAAACAACAAAGAAATTAAAATGTCTCTTTGGTCTAGACAAGAACTGATGGATTTTGTATTACAATCTTCATCTTTCAAATACATTTCTTAATCAATTTTCAATTTATTAAACTCACCCTATATCATGTCATTAAAATTTATCTGTTTTATCCCACCCCCTCTGTATTTACATCATATAAAATTAATTCCATTTTTCAGCAATATGTAATATTTCATTATGAAATTCAAAAGCTTATTCTTATTTTAAAAAGTTAAACTTATTAAAAGAAAATACTAACATAATAACAAATTTAACACATACTCTCCTTATCGTTATCATAATTAATGTCAATTATCCTTCATCTCGCTTTTGCCTCTTCGCTAAGTCCATTTCCCTTATCAGTCCTGTTTGTTTCTGTGGCTCTCTTCCTTTCACCATGGTCTTTTCCCCTTTCTTCTCCTCAGTCATGCTCATTGGGGATTTCCAGCCTCCTTTCTCTGGCGTTTGTTGTCTCTTAACTTGCTGCCCAGCTGATCCATCTTTCTGTTCCATTGTTCCTGGGTCTTTCCATCTCAGAAAATATCTAATGTCCACTTTTAAGTTATGTGTCCTGGATGCCATTTTCCTGCCTCTTTCTTCTTCCACGATCAGCTGATCCCCTTTTGAATCTCCTTTCTCCACCTCGCCCCAATCATCTTGCTCCATCTGGTCTATTGAATTTGTTTCTTCTTTTATAATATCATTTTTATCAAGTTTTATGTCCTCTTTATCTGCCATCCTTTTGATAATCTCCTGCATCTCAGCAAGTCCATTTAGAATTTGTCTGCAGTAACCTTCCATGGTTTCACATTTATCATCCCATATTGTAGTCACCATCTCTCCACCAGACTGTCACCAGACTGTTCTTAACAAATATTTCCCCAAAAGAAAAAAAAAAGCTTTTAAAATTCCATAGTACCTCCAAATTGTAATAGATTATTCTCCTCCAAGTTTTTCTCCACAGTCCACAAAAGCCAGGTATTTTAAAGGGAAAGGTTTTGCGAAGCTCAGTATTCCACACTCTTTCACTCGCCACTTATCAGATCTTTGCGCCTCTCTAATCCTGCCTCCCGATCTGGGGTTTAAGATGTTATCAGTCTTGTCTCACCCAATCGGTGAAGCCCGCCTGGATTTTCTTCTCCTCCTGCTCAAATCTTGTTTCCCGGGAGGTCCCGACCTATGACCACTATTTTGTGGTGATCTCCGATACCAGCCGTCAGCTATAGGGGCTACCACTTAGCGAAGAGAGGATTGCAGTTGCTTTCAACCCCCCTTGCATAAATTCCCCTCGCTTCGCCTCCCTAAACCAGGGAGACTTAGGTCCTCTAGGGACCTTCAGGCCGGCTGCTGGGTACGGATTTGCGGAGCTCGCAAATTCCGTGACCCCATCGCCGGAAGTCCAATTGGAGGTCCTCACTACCCTTAAAATTCTCAGGGGTTATCTCCCATACTAAAGTTCAAATGGGTCAATACTCTTCCTGCCCTGTTTTTTTAAGTCCAAGTTGAATTCATTACCACATTTCAGTTGAAAAAAACATCAACTGATAGAGTTTTATTTTCTAGCATACTAGAACTCTCAATTTCCAAAACTAAATGCAGTGATTGGTCTGGACCATAAAGTGTAGCATTATTATTGTAGGAATTTTTTCCTAATTTACCAGTCAAGAAAATATCTTCGTTAACTGAATATGTTACAAAGCGATACAAAACATTTTTCAAATATTGCAACATGAAATAATGCAGTGCAGTGTGTCTAAATTAAAATAGGCAACATAATACAGTTGGCTGTTTAGCAAGTATGGAGACAATGTTCATTTATATATTCATGGAATTGACTGCACACATTACCAAACTATAAGCATGCTAATGATTTAGAATAAGTCTTCCATTTCCTATTCATTCTTCAAATTTGGAATTTTGTGAAGCTAATGTACAACAGAAATCATATCTTCATTAAATTATAAAATATAGAGATAATTCTGAAGTTGATGAAGTGAATATAATGCAGAAAAAATATTCAGCATAAAAAAGGCAAATTAATGTATATTATGGAATCATAGCCAGGAAATTAAAAGATTCCTTGTAGAGATACAGTATCCCTGTTATCTGTCCTTAATTTTTATAAAGAAAAGATACATGAATGATGAAAGAAACCAATATAAAATGTAATTATCTCAGCCCAAACTATGTATATAGTCAATTCGTGGCTGAATAAAGGCTCCAGACTTTCAGAAAAAAATCAATGTAATAATTCCATGGTATAGTCTTCCTTTCAAACTGATCAAACAGTATGAATGTATCATTTCATTATATCACCCTCTAATGGTGCTATATTGCACATTTTTGTTTTCTTTTGGGGCAGCAGGTGGCAGCATCTTAAAAGAAAAAGTGAAGTATAATTAGTTTTTATTATTTATTTTATTTGGATCCCACCTTGATTATTTTTACAAATAATTCAAGGTAATGAACATACCCAACACATCTCCCTCCTATTTTCCCCACAAGAACCCTGTGAGGTGGGCTGGGCTGAGAGTTTTCTAGACAAGAAACTACCAGAAAAATGGTTTAATTAATAATAATTTAAGGGAACACATACATGCACACACACACACTTTCCTAATAACTAATTAATCTTGTTCTTAGTATTTCCATATCCATTTCAAGTGTTTATTATGTTGTGTTTTGACATCATCGGCATTTTGTGGTAAGGCTGTTTAAAAATAACTCTTAAGGACCAAAGACATCCATGGCAAATTTATAAATTTAACCTCACAGTTTTATTATAGCCTTTGTGACTATCTTAGAACATGATCTGGGGAAGGATAACGGAAGGAGATATTAGAGAAAGGAAAAAGGGAATAAAGAGACTGCAATAATTAATATATGTTGAAGATATATCAAAATTTAGCGTACAGTATATTTTAAAAAATTGGGATGGCACTTTGCAAAAGATAACTCTGCAAGCTTAATAATGAATATAAAAGAAATGAAGCACACATTTTAACTTTTATTTTTTAAAATACACACATCCATCTGTATTGTGAGTAAGCACACACAAAGATTTTTCTCATATATTGTTGTGAAGAGTAAATTCCAACATGTGTTCTGGAGTACAAGTTATATTTATATTGGTATTTCTGATCAGCTGTCCTGAATGAAAGAAGTTTGGGTTTATTTTCACCGATGAATAAATGAAGAAAGTATAATGTTTTTGACTCACTGTTTAGTTGGGCTATCTATCTAATTTTATGACTTGGGTAGAGAGTAGATTGTGTTTTAGGCCAGGGGTCCCTAACCCCCGGTCCATGGACCAGCACTGGGTCATGGCATGGCAGCAGCTGGGCCACACAAACAAGCGAAAGCCCGAATGAAGCAGGCAAAACACAAAACCATGCCCCCTCTGGTCCATGGAAAAAACTTTCTTCACGCAACCGGTCCCTGGTGCCCCAGAGGTTGGGGGCCGCTACTTTAGGTCATATCTATGCAGAAATATTGCAATTCAAAAGAACTCAGAAACTTTTAAGTACCAATGTCTGTACATGTAGGAAGATGTTCAAACCTTGTCTTTGTGTACTGGATCGTAAGGTCTGACTTATGACATTCCTCACAGTGAAAAAAGCAGAATATTGGAAGAATGAAGTGTGTAGTCACCAGTCTCTAGAAATGAAAAAATGCTCATGGCGAACCTCACTCATACATCTCCAACTAGTCCGGCTTCTCCCTATCCAAGATTTATTACATCTCATTGATTGCCTCATTCTGTTGAAGGACATTTCTGGCAATAAAGTATTGATGTGTTGCTCCTACCAGGATCTGTCAGAGAACTGTCAGGTTGATAACTTTTTGAACTGCCCTATTTCAAAAAACCCTCTTTGACTATTAAAAGAAAAAAAATCAATCATTCTAACACAATATTACAGAATTCAGATTTTGCAGGGATGTAAAGAGAGAAAGAAATTTCAGAAAGGGTAAAATTAAAACACCTAACTGTACTCTTCAATTTTTAATGTTAAATATTAAGGTTTATTGCTGCCATTACCATAAGTGCCTTTTATGTTTTCTGTTCTCAGAAATTACTGTCAATTTATTAGGAACGTACAAAAGAAGAAGAAAAATATATTTCCCAACCATTTGAAAGAACTTGAAAAGAAACCTGAAGCATTCAGTGCTCTTATTAAAACCATCCCCTATTTCTTTTAGCTAATTCAACACATATTTTTAAACATTTAAAAAAAAATCAGAGCAAAAATTATTAGAGATCCAAATTCTGCTGGTTGCTATCCTCTGATGAAACTTTTGAGACAAGGGAAATATCTGATAAAAGAAACAGAAAGGAGAACAGCAAAGTTGCTTGCTTCAATGATCCATTAAAAGACAAAGGTTTGGAAGATAAATTTAAACAATAATGTTATCTATATAACAATTGATAGTATTAGTATGGATGAGAATGAGAATGATTATTTCCTTTAACTAGACTTTTACAAGTTCTCTTCCTGGCGCCCTGCTTTGTTTCAAATGCCTCAACCCCTGTGGGAATGGGAATGGGAAATGGGAATGTTCACTTTGGAACTGAGATCTGCATTGGCCAATTTTCTGTCTCAATAAGTAAAAATCACTAAGGTGGCAAGTAAAAATCTTAGGTGACTTGTTTACTTCGGCTTTTTTAATTCTCCTTTGGTTTAGAAAGAACTAAATCAAAATCTGACAAGCCATTTTTGATACTGCATGACATGTGAAACAGAAATGGTTCCAACTTGCAAACTTTTTTATATCTGCAAAGTCTTGTTTGTACAGCACACTATAGAGCCTTTTCTTTGGTAGTTTCAACAGCCTGCCTTTTTGAAATATGAGTTACAAAAGAACTCTATTTACCAACAGATGTTGCTATCGTAGTGGTCAGAATGAACCAGAAAACCAACCTTACATATTTTGTTTTAAAACTACATATTAAGGTATGTCCATGTAACAAAAATAAAATCTATTCCTGATTGGAATAAAATTGCTAACTTTTTATTTGCAGTGATTTCCATAAGAGAATTTAAGCTGTTCTGATTTTTCATAGCAATATAATGGCACACTGCTCTGCTCTGCTCTACTCCCCTTCTAGAGTAGAGAGATTGGAGATGAAGGGATTATAAGAGAGTAAGCAAGTTGCTGTGCCTGCTTACTTTCTTGTAAATCTCTTCCTCTCCATTGAATGTAAATGTAAACATTAATTCCATTCTTGCTAATTATCCAGGGCTGTTGTGATCATATAAAAGGGTAAGATAGTGGGGAAAAAAGAAAAAGTTGTGGTCATGTGATTTTCCACTTAGTGACTTCACTAAATTGGTGGTGTCAATTGTGGTCATCGAACAAAGACTACTATTCTTTCTCAAGTTCCTTTAATTTCAAGTGAAATTCTTTTTATTTTTGAATCTGGGAATGTATATGCATGAGAGAGAATCGGAGAGACAGAATTTTAATAAAGTAAATGTTTTAGATTTTCAGTAGCGAACAGTATTTGCTGAGTGTGTCTCTTTTCCCATATTATTCATATTGTGATTGCCTAACTTGAAACAGAGAAGTTTAAGTAAAAACAATCAATTTCTACATTTCGTGCTTGTAGTACTTGTCTCACCATGGTATGTTATTATTAATGACTGGCAATGCAAAGAAAGCATCTGAAGTTAGCAAGAACAATGTTTAAGGAAAAATGTTCTTGCTTAAAGAGCAGAGCTTCCTGCACAATTGGACAAACAAAATTAAGATGAAGGATAGTCTCTCTTGGCCTTAGAAATACTATTTTCAAACACAAATCATATTAGATTTCTTTCCAGTTTTCCAACACAGCTTTTAGAAACAAACAGTTGCTTTAGAATGTTTCGGTGACAATGCTTAATGTGCAGAACACAAAATATATTAATACAGTGTACCTTGAAATTGATTTCTTGATTGAGATGTATTCAGCATGCAAAAGCTAGACAGTATTTAAATGTATTTTATTTTATTTTACGTAGGTGCAAGTAAAGCAGACTTTAGCATAACAGAATATATTTATGTTTATGTTTATGTTTTGCTGATAGGAAATCTTTAAACGAGATAATTTTTTATTGATTATAATACAGACATATCACAGGATTCCAGTTTCACCTGGTAGCTGAACCAATTTTAAACTTGTTTCATGGTAGCTTACAGTGAAAATATGAACCTGGTAGCTTACAATGAAAATATGAACCGGGAATCAATTCCGAAATTATTTCAGTGTTTGATTGCAAAAGCATTCAGTCAGTAGTCTTTAAAGATCATTTAGCAGGTTAGGGATGAGGATTTTGTTCAGTATCTGCAGGATAAAATCACTCAGATTCAGACGGGTGTGGACTCTGACTGGGCAGGGTCCGATGAGATGATGGGGGCTGGTCTTGAGCATGTTATCTGGGATGAGTTTGAGCTTGTGACTCCTGATGACGTG
>JANHGC010003237.1:46304-58276 GCA_027560395.1 Boaedon fuliginosus | reverse complement strand
ATGGTATGGTATGGTATGGTATGGTATGGTATGGTATGGTATGGTATGGTATGGTATGGTATGGTATGGTATGGTATAGTATAGTATAGTATAGATATAGATATAGATATAGATATAGATATAGATATAAATACTGCTTATAAGCGCTATGTGCTTAGAGTTCAAAGCATTATTAGAGACCCCACCCACCCACTTCATGGTCTGTTTCTGTTGCTCCTCTCTGGGAGGAGGTTTCGAAGTATCTATAGCAGGATTCCTTGATTCTGTAACAACTTTGTTCCTTATGCCATCATTTTGTGAATTTACAGGATTCTTTTTTCCCCTCCATGTATATGTATACATTCAAACCAAACTGTGATGCTTCTTTGTATCATATATGTGTATATATGCATAATGGTTATCTTTTGAGAGCTAAATACCACAAAATTTCATTTTAATGTATGCTCATTACTGTACATTTAAAATGACAATGAAGTTCTTTTCTATGTTCTGTTCTTGTTCTTGTTCTTATTAATTTCCACTCCCACATTGACATGGATGATTATCAATGCTACTCTTTGTGTTCAGAGTGTATATCTGATCTATGTCCTATATATTGTATATCCAACACTTCTGAGCAAATACAGAAATTATATGAGCTAATTACTGTTTACCTTTGATATGCTGATTTTAACATATATATGTTCTACGTTGTCTATACACATAGTGGAGCTTTGAAATGTTCAATATCCCTGCAGACTAGACTTCCACAGGCAACTTGTAAAGATATCTGATGAATCAAAATATATAGCTCAGAGATAATTTAGTTATAATTAGGAAGTGGATAAAGTTTCTTCTTGCTGTCAGGCTGTTTCATGTAGAAATCAGAAGCATCAGACAAACATAGCAATGCACGCAACTGTGTTGCCACACATTTTTGTTTGAAGAATCCAACATTTTTCAAGATCGAGAAAAAAAAAACTAGTGGTTGTCCTTTCTATGGATTATTTTATTAGTACTACTGAGTCAGAAGAATGAAACAAAATTAGAATGAATGTATTTTTAATATTTTTCTTAAGAGAAATATATATAACCTATATCGCTATAAGTGATTATTTATAATTATGTTACTTTAGCAAATAATACCTACATTGTACAATAATTCACAGGACTGGGGAAAATAGGAGAATGAAGGTGTGTTGGATATATTCACTGTCTTGAGCTATTTGTAAAAATAATAAAGACATGATACAAATAAAGAAATAAATAAAATAAAGGCTCTTACAGTGTTCAATGACTTACTGAACTAGGAGAAGAGAAAGAAAGATACTATATTTTTGCCTGCTAAATATTTGTTGTTTGAAGATCATTAAATTTGCCTTGATTTATTACTGCAAACAAAAACCAAGTACACAATTAAGTTGGAATTCTTGTGAAATTGTGGCTTCATAAATGATTCTACTTCAGGCACTGGTCTTTCACATTTTTAATAATATTACTTCTTTTTCCATTGTCTAATATAACATAGGCTGGTAACTGCATTTGTTACCTTGAGTTGGCATGGTTTTTTTTATCACTGGCAAGCGCTTCAGATTTTTGTCAATATTTTTAAAGAAGGCAAAAGAGAGCTTAGTAGTAACTTCTCTTTTTCCTGTCATGAATATAGAAGGGCATTGGATTTTCGAAAGAGGCCAGCATCAACTGGAAATGCTAAACTCTGGAGACAACATCAATGAGAATTCACATACATATATTATCATAATTTGAACATAATTTCTCAAAGATTCAAAATATTTTAGATAGCTACTATATCTATCTTATTTATTTGTTTGTACATTCAATTTTTTATAGCTGCCCAGTCAGTGATTCTGGGTGACTCACAACAATTAGCAAGCCACAACCATTAAAAGAATGTCAAAACAATAAAAAATATTGATTTAAACTTACAAATATACAAATCATCAATAGACATAACTCTGAACAGAACGTTTGGAACTTTTGTATGTTGAAAGCTTCAATTTAAAGGTCAGGTATTTATTTATTTCATTATATTTATATAGGTGCCTATCTCACAAAACATTACTTTAGATGGCATATAATAAAAACAACCAAACCATAAATGATTGTTTTTCTTGAAGGTTTTATTTTGGTTATCATGTGATGTGTTCAACAGTTTTTGATTTTTGTCCCTACCAAATTATTTTCCCCCTACCAAATATTTCTTTTGAAAGTTTGGAAATTAAATATGGTTTCATTATCTTCAGAATTGTGGGATGGAGTAGGTTACTGCTATTGTGAGAGATATTTTGTAGTGAAAAACTCTTTTTATCCTTTTTATCTGTGCAACCTAAATTGAGGCATGTACTAATGATCACAAAATACATATAATCTTGTCGGGGGAGGGTTTCAAGGTCATCTGTAAATGGTTCAATACACATCTATAATAATATGTATGCTCCAAAATATTTAAGAGTTTAACTGTCATAGGTAGACCCAATGTGAAAAATGTTTCCTAGCTTCGTAAAACAAAATCTGTCACAAAAATAGCTATCCATACAAAATCATGCATGCTAGAAGAGCAGAAATGAAATCAATCCATGCCTCTCCCCCACCAAGTTCCAGAATTATAACTTTTTGGAAATAACTGTATCTCAATTCTGTGCCCTATTCTAGTAGAAGTCTAGGATCACCAAATGTCAAAGAAAATTGCTTCTTCTCCCCCATGATAATGATAATATTACAAGCCATGTCATGTCTTCCCAACCTGCCTCATGGGGTGATGCTGAATTTTAAGAGAGGAGTGCTGACAAGTGGTATTGTTTGTTCATATTACATATTGCAATACTTTGCAGCCTAAACTATTAATCTGACAGCTATGAAACTCCTCAACAAATTGGTATAAAGCTTTGTAAGACAATGTAGTAAAATATATGCAAATGGAATGTCATTTATGTTTGTTTTATTATGTTTGTTTATGTTTTATTAAATTTATATCCTGCCTTTCTTCCCTCAATAGAGGGAACACAAGGCGGTTAACAACAATAAAATCTACAATTCAATAAAAATTCAAAAAATACATTAAAATTAAACATAAAAATTAAACAATATAAAAAATTAAAACAACACCCATTTCAATGTCTGTATATATTATATCCTAGAAATCTTTGCAATGGCTAAGGGTTATAAAACATTATCACCACCCAGAGTCCTATGGGAATTGGGCAGCCTATAAATTCAATAAATAAATAAATAAACTTGCAGCCATGTTGAGAGGTTTCAGAACATGAGGACAATAAAAGTAATAATTTGAAAACTATTTGGAATATATGCCAGGCATTTTTGTTTTGTGCATACTCGGTCTGTGAGCTTTTTGGTACCATCCATGTGTTATACTTCTTGGATAAAATTAATTTTATACTTGGGAATATGTTTCAGATCCCCAACCATAATAATTGTTCCAAATACGTGGCAATGTTTGTAAGATGAAAGCTATAAATGTGTAGTTTAACATGCTGGTCTGTGGAAACACAATGCACTAGATATTGATAGGCACTTTTTCTTCCTTCTTCTTTTGTTCTGCTTTAATACACTTCTGATGACACCAGAGAAGCACTGCCAAGTTACCTTCATTCTCAGTTTTCATAAAAGACATTCCTATAAGAAGACTATTCCTATAAATAGCATCAGCCATTGTCATAGAAAGGGGACTAGCCACATTCTTATACACTAGAGATGAAACTTCTTTGTCTTCTGTTTGCAGCACATAATTAAAATTGTAGCTTCATCACATAAAGCTCAATTCTAAAGCTGTCCAATGAAATAACTCACACAATATGCAGTTGAGCACATTAAATTAGTCAGACAAGGAACAGAGGGTACGAACAAACCAACTACTTAAGCCTCCATGCCAGCAGATGTCAGCCATCTCTTTGGCTGAGAACTAACCATCTCTGCCTTGACCTCCTCTCTCTAACTCCATTTCACTCTTCCTATTTGTTTTCTCGGTGAGTTTGCTCTGCGGAAACTAGATTCTTATATGCCCCTTTGAGCTGTCTTAGTTAAGTCAAAACAAAGGAACTTCATTACAGTCTTGGCATCTACATTTGATTCTTCATAATTCATAAATGCAACAGTAAAGTAGGATCCAAAAGGCAACAGCAAATAATCTGTGTAAAAATTGAGGGTGTTTTATTTTGAAGTATTATTAAAAAACACTCCACATTGTTGAATAATATTCACTGTTATATTCTCATTGCTGCTAGGCAGGATTTGGCCACATTACGGATGACAGTGGCTCTATGATCTGCTAGGTGAAAACAGAGATTCCAATCCAGTGTCTATGTGGCAATTATTTTATAAAAAGTTGAATTCAGTTGTCACTGATGAAAGATACCCATAGTGTATCACAAAGTAGTACCAGGTGACTTCCAAGATACAGGGAGATGCCCCATGAACTATTGTAATTTTTATAGGGACCTATGCTCTACACTAATGATGTTCTTCACTGAATCACATGGCCAAATAAAGTTCAGTTCAATTCAAAGAGTAGGAAACAACCAGTAACCACACTCAACCACACTCAAGAAACTACATCCACAATTAGCAATTAACTATCATTAAGCATTTATATTCCCATCTACTGTCCACTATACTTACTCTGTGGTAAGATGGGCTGCCAGTGAATGAATGAACTTTCTTCATTCAATCTTGTTCAAATTTAATTGTGTGAAAAAGTGATGTGAAAAAGAAGAATAGTGGGATCCTTGGTGCTCTCTGAGCTTGGTTGTTTGGTCGTGTTTCTTTTCTGGTCGGCCTGGGAAGGCTGACAATATTGTTTGAGTAATACTTTCAAACTCTTATAAGGTCGTGTTTATGCTGTTGGTGTTGTCCATTGACATTATAAGTAGAAACTTTTGCATGACTGGAAAAAGTACAGTAGCTGTCAGGGTGCCTTTCAGTTTTCCTCCATATTGTGTTAAATTGAACATTGTGCTTAGAGGAAAAGGGGGAAAACGTAGGAAAGAGGGCCTGCATGAGAACATCCAAGAAATAAAGACAGATTATTACTTTCCAACCTTTTTATTGTTATTTGTTCAAGAATCCTGAGCATGCAATAAAACCAAATACCTTTGAAAAGATATAATTTATTAGATGTTTCTTTGTTACTCAATAAGCACCTTTCTTAGTTTGACAGTAGACTTCATTAAATGGTAAAGAAAGTTCTCATCAAAACCTTCCTCCCATGTACTGTAACTCTGCATAGCTATCCTTTATGTGAGCAGAAGAATTCTTATGTTCTGTGTTGTTATGTTCTGTGTTCTGTCTGACTTTTCTAGAACTTGGTTAAAGTGTGAAGATCCACACAGATGCCCTCCTAGCCTGTTTTTTTTATTGAAAAACTCTTGGAAACAAGGATGTCCAGAGTAATTTAAAATTAGTCTAATTTCCATTAAGATTCCTGCGTTGTCACAGCCAGAAGAATGGTTCCAAGTTCCACATGTGGAAAATGAAGTCACTGTATCTGTGCCATCACAGAAAATTTTAAATTTCTCTTTAAAATTTTCACTATATTAAAGATGTATGTTCAAAATTTTATACTATGACCTTCTGTTTATAGATTTGATCTACTGCTTTTATGCAGTTTGACATATGCCTCAAGGGCTCTTTGTGGTAGATGTATGTATTGAAACAACCAGGTTGAAATGCCTGACAAGATGTCGAAATGTTGTCAAGTTCTAAGCTCAAGTTATTTCAAGACTTTTAGGGAAACACAGACTATTTGCTCTTGTGTTGTTATTGTTCTGTTTTGTTTCCCTTCTACTTAGTCTTGATAAGAGAACCAACAAAATCAACTTTATACATTTTTCTTTCAGTAAACTCAGGTAATTGTTCCTCCTGATTTAATATGATTTAATCAATTGGTGTTTGTCAATTCATTTGCATTAAAATGAACTATTTGAATTTTTAATGAAGATATTCTGTGTTTGTAACAAATTATTCAGAGTGTAATTAATTGTATATTAAACTGATCTGTTGACTTGATAAACAAAACAATGACAAGAAACAGACATTGTTAATTTATTTTTAGAAGTATTAATGTGAGTTCTTTCTTTAAAAAAAATTGCATTTGAATCAGTGTTGACTAGTGGATAACCCTCTGCAACTTTCTTGGCAACATTTCAGAAGGCGTTACCATTTCTTGCTTCCTATGGCTTGAAGAGAATGACTGGTCCAAGGCTACCAGCTGGCTTCATTATAGAAGGCACTCAATTTCATTACGGGCTGCATCAGGGTTGTGTTTTACCTTGGGGCACCTGGGTGGGCATGGCCAGGGTACGTGTGGCCAGCTCGACATCACTTGTGTCAGTGCCTGTGGAGGCCCAAGTGCTCTGCCAGTGAAAATGGGCTCCCAAGCTCCGTTTTAGGCTGCGATGGCCTCCAGCAACTGTCTGCCAATGGAGACGGAGCTTGGGGAGGCGGGGTCATGTGTGGCCCTCACGAGCTTCATTTTCAGCTGCAACAGTCTCCTAAAACCCTTCTGAGCTCCATTTTTGTTGGCAGAGGCACCACTAGCCTTGTTCTGTTCCCCCCTTCCAACAAGCACAGACTAATAAACAGACACCACAACGAAAGAGTTAACAAGCCAGTCTTTAGTAATTGCTCTTCTTTGATAAGAACTTGGCAGTTACACACAAAGTCTCATTACCTCATGTGTCCGTGACAACAAGATAAGTCCAACCAATTATGCAATTAGTCCAAAAGTAAAGTCCAAGAACAGAAACAGTTTTGCAAAAGAATAGTCAGATGCCTAAAGACAAAAAGGGTCCAAGCTGAGAGTTTCCAAATCAGTTTTTATCAATCCAACAAAGTTTCAGAGCCGAAGAAATCCAGAAACGTGACCAGAGTTTTGTTATTGTTTGTCACAGAATTCTTAGAGCAGCCACACCCCTTTTTATACCTTGTTGGGTGTGGTCCAATCAGAGACTCATCTACTCCTGGCCCGTCCTACTACTACTATGTTGTTGCAAACGTTTATCCCTAAGTCTTCCCTTGGATCTAGCCAATATATATTCCTGCAAAGAAAGAATTATTTTTTTCATTCTTCTTTTTTTTCATCCTTTGATCACATTAATTAGCAATTAATAATTAGCAATTAGCAATTCAGAATACCTATTACCAAAACTTTTTCACAATTAATTAATTAATTGAGTTCCTTTGTGAGCTCTTTGTGTAAATGTTGGTTGCGCTTAGAGGTTGTTGCATGGATTCCCTAAGGTCCTCCCAGTTACAGACTGTTGTTTAAGTAGTGACATTAGAAGTTCTAGGTGTTCTTTGATAAACTTATAATGAATACCTATGTTGATGTCCTTATATTCTCCTTCTTACATTCTGGCCTTACATCTTCAGCTCTATGTGGAGGGGATGTTAGAGGGCCCAGTGGAACTATTCTGTCTCCTGGTTATCCTGAACTTTATCCAAATTCATTGAATTGCACATGGACTGTGGATGTCACACATGGAAAAGGTATGAATTTGTATTTCATTTAATCATGCTTCATATTATGCATCCTTAATGTTACCATTTGAACTGTCAAGAACAGCAATATTTAAAAAAACACTTAAAATGTTTAATTTAGTTTTGTTTAATTTATTGTTTAGTTAAGTTTAGTTTTTAGTTTAGGCCATGGGTGTCAAACTGGATTTCTTTGAGGGCCAGATCAGCATTGTAGTTGTCCTCTGTGGGCCGGATGGGGGAAGGGAGATGGGAAAGGGGGAAGATGGGACAGATGCCTCCTGCAGCACTCTGCCAGCAAAAACAGGGCATGGGGCGCTGCATGTGGGGGCCCCGTGTCCCATTTTGGCTGGCAGAATGATTCAGGAGGCCATATAGGCCAAAAATGGAGGTCTTGTGCAGTCCCCATGTCCCAATTTTGCTAGCTGAGGCACCACAGTCCGATCCTTTGCTATTTCCAGTCTGGCCCTGTGGGACAGATCTAAGCACCCCGCGGACCAGATCTGACCTGCGGACCTTGAGTTTGACACCTCTGGTTTAAGCAAACAGTTAATATTAACATTTTCCTTTGGTTTGTAAATGAAATGTAGTGTCTTTTTAGCCCTATTGTTCAATGCCTACGTACAAAATGCAGAATAATACTGACAGATAGGGAAAAAAATTGGTTTCAGTAAAGATGAGAGACAAAATATATGAAGGCTCTGAGGGCAAGGGTAAAATAAATCTTGTTTAATTTTCTGAGCCCATGGTTGGAATGAAATGTATGAGTTTAATCAGTGATATAATTGGTTTCATGTTAACTATGTGAGTCTAATTTTATTTTTCTAATAGGAGTGCAGTTCACCTTTCACACCTTCCATTTGGAAGATCATCATGACTACCTACTAATCACAGAAAACCGCAGCTTCACTCAACCACTAGCACGCCTGACTGGTTCAGAACTGCCATCTCCCATCAACGCTGGTCTCTATGGAAATTTCAGAGCTCAATTGCGCTTTATTTCTGACTTTTCAATATCGTATGAAGGATTTAATATTTCTTTTTCGGGTAAGGAAACAAAACAAGCTTTTTTTTTTTAGGTTGAAGAAAACGCAGTAGTTTCCTCAGAGTGAGTCACAAATATGGGGCTTGGCGATGAGGAGAAATCCAAATATTACTTTTTTTGGGATATGTATTTTTTTTATTTTAAAAAATCCGTTTTGCAATTGCTTTTGATGTTACTTCCATTACACAGATCTCAGTGTGTCTGTTGTATGGGTGTTGAAGAAAATTGTAAGAAAAGTAAAGTATGTTATTTAACAGGAACATCACAGTACATGAAAGTGGTTTCAAGACCAATTGCAAGACATAATATTCCAAATAAACTCATAAGAAAATTGCTCTTATTTTCAGGATGCAGAGCTCTTTTTGCATAATTTTATAAGTTGGACTTGCACTCATTTATAGCAGTGATTGGAATCATAAATATGCCTCTCACAGATTCTGTTGAACGTGCATGAGCATGATTATAAACATCAACTGAATTGCTAATACTTACTTGACCATGCATATGGTGGTGGGAGTATCTGGAGGGTAAACTGATCTTCAGGTACACATGTATGATCTATAATAAGATAGCAAACTTAATGACTTGGGCTGAGTTAGAGCTTTGCTTGTCAGATGCTGAAACTTTTTAAATGAGATGTTGATTTGTTTTTTGTTTTTTAATTTCCATATTAGAATACAATCTAGAACCATGTGAGGACCCTGGGACACCTCAATTTGGAAGTAGAATTGGATTTAACTTTGAAGTAGGAGATACTCTTACTTTCTCCTGTTCTTCTGGATACCGCTTAGAGGGAGCTTCAGAAATCATCTGCCTTGGTGGTGGCCGAAGAGTGTGGAGTGCACCTCTGCCCAGGTGTGTGGGTACGTGGTCAGCTGCTTTCATTTGCTTGTATGTGTAGTCATTGTCCATAAATTTGCAACTATACAGCATGTCTAAGCATGGTGCATACCTTATTAGTTTTGGTACAAAACAGTGTTTACATTTCTCATGTCTTTTCACTTTGATTTGTCAGATATCTCTGGTTGAGTAGTCCAATTTTGAGTTTTAATATTCAACTGTTCTATATAACTTTTCCTGTGTTTTATAAACTCTACCTTAAGAATGTGTTTAACATGTAAAGTTTTGAAAAAGTATCAAAATATCAGCTGTCACTTTTGTCTTTGTTCCGGAAGTACAGATGTTCCACAAATTTGTTTGTATGGAATTTCTACCGGTAGTGTTATGGGAGAAGAACAATATTCAGAAACAAATAACATTTTCAGGATCAAGTAAATAAAGCCAGACCTGTCAAACTGCATAACAATATTTCTGTTTGAAATGAAATATATATATCTATATACAGTGATGGTCCATTCACTGTATGTGGGATGGTAGAATCTCCTAGGCAGTTTCTTAAATGTGGATAATAAATTAAAAGTAGACCATAGCTAAAATTATCCTGTTTCCAAAATCTTCATTAGATGTCTGGAACAGTATTGCCAAACTTCTAATGGTATAACTCAGTAACTAGCATCTAATAAATCTAATCTGAAAACATTTAGAAACATCTCAAATCTTGGTTATCATTCTTGTGTCCAACCATATTTAATTAAAAGATAAAGACTTTGTCAATATTTATTGTTATTCATTTACCATTATTTTCCCTTAGAAATAATATATTATTTTCAGTTGGACATAATTTATATTGCCACATATAATATTTAATTTTTCCTATACTTATAAGGAAACCTCTGTGTTTGTGCCTCTCTCTATATGTCTTGATGAGGATGAGACTTCTTCACTTTCTCACTACAGTTTTTTTTCTACCAAGAACCTTTCAAATCAGTTTCAGTAAAAATGTCTGGAAACCTATTGCTTCCAAAATGAATGACATCAAGGGTATTAGAGTTAAGTAGTGGGTAAGAACTGATAAAAGGGTGGTAGGTCTTGCCATAAAGGTCCTGTGATTCCTGTAATGTATAATAATAATGACACTAATCCAACCTCTGTACTCAGTAGAGGAATTTTAATCAAATCATGCCTGACCCACGGCTGTCAAGAATCTTATAAAACTTTGTTTAATTTCTTCTTCTGATTAGTTCTCTTTATAAGTCTAAAGTAGGTTGCATTTTTAATCCTAAAATCCAATCTGTCTCTTATAATAGCATACTCTTTATGTTCTGGTTCACTGTTTCCCTTCACATTTTTAAACATGCTCAACGTGGATAAAATAGCCACGTCTTCCTTAAACTATCAGAGCAATATAGTTTTCCCTGTCTCTCAAATAATAATAATAATCTGACATTATTTCTGAGCCCCTAAAGAATGCTCATTGAGCAAAAAGTTTTAATTTGAATTTCTTTGCTGAAACTAAGTGGAAACATAGATTAAAGCTGTAGAAAATCCAGACACACATCAAATTTGATTGGGTGAATTGCGAAAATACAATCTGGAAAAAGTTCGTACAAATGATTCCAAAACATATTTTAATTGATGAATAAGAAAATGCAGCTGATAAAATGATATTTTTTCTCTAACTATTGTCTCTAGGCAGGAGACCTAACCAGCCATGTTTCCTATACTTAGTTATTACAAAGCATGAAGCCTTGTGTATATACTATATGTAACATTCTCAATAGGATTTAAAAATAAATCTATCACACAAAGTTAATGCTTGGAGGGTGATTTTTCTTTTCCCTTCATGAGAAAACGGCTTGATAAGATAATTAATTTGTTGGGATTCCTGTGCATATCTGTTATGTCAGAAACACTTGTTTTTATCTACAGTTTCATGCAGGTGTTCAGACAACCGTTCAATGTGATAATAAATAGAATTTTGTCCAGTGATAGCTTTGGTATGTTATGATAGTGCTTGTTCGGAGATTATATAGATAGTTTGGAGATATATATATACTATGATGATGCTGAGAATAAGGAAGAATATCTTCATAAGCAAACTCTGTTACCAAAACAACAAGGTGTAAAACAGGTTTTCAGTTCACAAATAGATAATATTCAGAAGTAGCTCAGACTGACTCCTCCCTACTTTACAAAGTATAAAAGACAGAAGAAAGTACAGTGGCATCTCAGTACATGTTAATTGGTTCCAGGCAGTCTGATGAGTACTAAAAAGGACAAGCCCCAAGCAAACCACATGACTTACCATGTGACCCATTGTGGCAGCTGGGAATAACTTTCTGCCTGTCCCTTTTACTATGTCAGCAATCTTCCCAGCAAGGCTGACTTCCTGTTCATCCTTGGTGGCTGTCCCCCTCCTTTTGCAGTAACCTTCCCAGCATTGATGACTTCCTGTCTATTCTCTGCAGCCATCCTCCTCTTCCAATTGCAGTGCATTGAGTACTAAACAAACACCAATACTGGGACATTTTTGCCTCAAAATGCAACCAGTACCAAATTTGATGAGTTTTGCAGGAATGGGTTCCTACACGCACTG
>JANHGC010003236.1:93059-105403 GCA_027560395.1 Boaedon fuliginosus | reverse complement strand
CTAAGCATCTCAGAAGATTCTGATTCTTGGATCCTACCATCTTCCTGCTACTACCTATTTAGCCTGCAACTTGAATCTTTTCCAACTTTCCTCCAGCACAAAAACATTGACGTTTTCTCTTTTCCCAACTTGTTAGGATATTAGTGGATTACAAAAATATAAGAGGAGGGATATTGATAAGATTTCAATAGCTTAAACACTTGTTCCAGGAAAGTTTATCTCTGGTTTATTACAAACCCTATCTTTCTGTTAATGATTTAATTGAATTTTAAGTGATAAGGGGGACTTCAACTGATGATGTGGGAAAGGTGATGCACTTTATCATGGCATTTTCAAAACATTGAAGAGCTTTTCTTGAAAACCAGCAATAGTTTTCATGAGCAAATGATATTCAGGATGCATTAGTGGGTGAAAAGAAGAGGTGATCAGCATGGGTGTCATGCTGCTTCTGTTAGGGTAGACATACATATTGTAGACAATTCAACTGTAGAAATCCAGATGACCACAAGTTGGCAGTAAGGAAATACAGAAAGTCTGCTTCCTCCCATCTTGTGATCATCTAGATTTTTGCTGTTATAATACATATAGGTAGTGTTTTCTGCTTTGCACTTAGAACACCATCATGACATAAGGGAACATTGCTCAGGGAACCATTGGAGGAGAACATTGCTCTCAAGACATTGGAGGAATGTTAACGGTACTGCAGGAAAAAAAGAAAAAGAACTGGACAAGGGAAAATTTATAGTTTATGCTTTTCAGATAAAACTACCATCTCTAAATTTAATGTACACATTGCCTCCTTTGGAAACTAAAAATATTTTAGTTTTCTTGGTTTTTTGATTGAAGTACTTAATAGAAGACTAACAGCAAAACCCAGAAAAACAAATGGCAGAACAGAAGCATTAAAATAATGGATGAAGAAAGAATACAAATTAAGCATAATTTTACATGGCAATAAGGTTGTTTTTAGGACCCGTTGCGCAACCATCCTAAAGTAGGGACAATGATGTCACCTTTAAAATTCTACCTTTCAGTATCCCAGGTGTGTCAGATACAATGTAAGGAATGCTGAAAAGTACATCATATAACAGTACAATCATTGTTCTTCTGGTCACATAAAGATAAATTATTCATTATTATTATTAATGATAATGTCACTGAAGGTATAGGAACATTTTTTTCTCTTATGAAGGACAATGAACTTATGTTATTTCATTTAAAAAAAATAAGCTCAACAGATGCCTATGGGAAAAACCAACATTGTAACCTAATGAAGTTTCCTTTGATGAAATGTTTAGAGGCACTTTGGAGAGGAGAAAGACAAAATACATTTGCATAGTTTGTGCCACTGATTATATTTAATTTAAGATGAATGACCTGTGAGGTTTAAGGCATTGTTAAGAGTTGTAAATATAAAGAGCCTTTTGATATTTCTTAATGCAAAGCAAGTGCTAAATAAAAGAACTGAAGCCAAAGTAATGAAGTCAAGCTTTACATTCTTCAGTATAAATCTGTGGAGAGATGCTGTGACTTGAATAAACTATGGAGCTCTGGATGAAGTATATCAACTGAGTCATTAAAAAAAGGAACAAGCCATTTAGTTAATTTTGCTCTTGACTACACAAATCCAATTTCAAGATATAATTCACTCACAATGTACAGGAGTCACTTCTCTTTAGGGATAAAATAGGCACATTGATGCTTCATTTTTTTCTGCTAAAAGTGAAACTTATTTATTCTAGTAAATATATGAATGGAATGCTTATATGTATGACTCATAAAAAAACCCAAGAATTTGCTGGATCAGATGTGGCTTAATGGGATTTTTAATTATATTGTTTTTGCAGAGAAGATGGTTGCTATTACTATTTTTGGCTATTAGTATACTGGGAAAAAAGTCCATGTTTTTGCATATACAGATATATTAATATTTTTCCTGGCCCCCCATTGTGAAAAAAATTGAATGTTCACAACAAGGCTGAAATGTTACAATAACAATAAAAAATAGTCCTCTTGGGTGTAATTCAAAACATCTGGAGTACCACTTCAACACTATCATCATTGACAAAATCACCATTGGTCAATTGCAAAAAGCAGCTTTACTTGAAGCAGCTTACAGCCTGAGATGATATTTTTAACACCATCAAACAAAAATCTGCCTATTTTTGGTGTTTGGGAAGGATTTGATAAGTGGATAAAAATGCCAATCCAATCTAAACATCTGGATGACTGTTTGATTAACAATAATACAAATGAGAGAGATCAATAATGTAAAAGTTTGGAAGGATGAGAATGAACTGGAATTTAACAAAAATATTCTGAATAAATCCCTCTATTTGTAGAATTTTATTACTGAGATTAGAAATCTGGTGGGGGAGGTCTAAATAGGCTGAACAAGGTGCAATGAAGGAAAGTAATGGGTAAATCATATCATTTCTAGACACAGTGTATATTGTGAGAAACACCATGAACACAAAAGATAGCTCAGGGACTACATGATGACACTCTAAGGAATGGCAGATGATGTGAGCAGTAGCTTGCAGGGATTCAATGACAATGACGCTGTTCACCATAGTTTCTGTCACTTCTTCTTCCATTCTGTTGAAAATTAACAAATTATACACTATTTGAATTTTTTCATGTAGATTATTAACCTTTGTCCACGCCCAGAATCACATATGTATGAATGGACAGACAGAGAAAATGAAGTGATGGGCTGAAGACAAATAGACAGATTACAGGAATTCCAGATTTTATTTCCCCCCTCCCAAATCTCATTCTGTTGTGGACCAGTACCCAGTGGAGTAGAACATTTCTCAAATTTTAGATCAGGTACCAGATGAGAATGTATGGTCTCTCTATATCAGTGCCAGGCCTGTTAAACCAGCAGATGTGTCATGTGCAGGCCACGCCCACCCTGGCTCCACAAAGGCAAAAAATGTTGAGATACATCCTGATGCATATGATGCAATTGAGTTTGACACCCATGATCTACGCCAGTAACAAGTGATAACAAAAATAATTCTAGATCTTTAAAATTATTTTATTATTTCTTTACAAAATAGCAAGTTGAGTTACATGCTCCCTGTGTGTATCTTGTATAATAAGGTGCAACATATTTAGCCATAACTCATTCTAGATGCACTAGTATGTACATTTTTAAAATTGACTATGACATATTAGAGAAACAAAAACTCCTATTGTGTGCAGTAAAATGAGGAATTTCAAATAAAAAGGAGAAAAAGACAGAACAAACAAATCAATTTCAAACCCTACTTCTTCACTGGAGTGAAAATCTAATTGCTCTAGTTTTGAAAACAAATATATCAGCTTTTTGTCACAAGTCTCATAAATGTTTATCTAAGAGTGTGTTTTCTTTGTGTCTCAAGGTTCTGCAGGAGCTGATCCTTCACTAAGCTGGGATCTGACACTAAGCTAAAAAGAAGCAGTCAGTGTCTTCTCCAATCAATAAATCTGCATGGTATGGTATAGAATAGGAGGAAGAAAAAGAGAAAGGATTAAAAAAAAGATGAATGAAATACTAGGAAAACCCTTACTATCTCTATTGCTGTGGGAGGGGAGGGGAACTTGTGGAAGAAAAGATTTGCTGTCATTCTGGAAACCTGGAAGGATTAGGGATCTCCCACTTTCTATTACCCTATTATAAACTAAAAATTATATAACATCTCCTTCCTGCTATAACTCCAAATTTTCTTAATTATTTTTTTATTTACATGTTAATGTTTAGGTATTCAAATATTGTGTTTGTGTATGAGAGAGGAGAAGAAGGAGGAGAAGGAACTATAGTTAGTCCTCAATTTACAACAGTTTGCTTAGTGACCATTCAAAGTTACAATGGCACTGAAAAAAGTGACTTATGGGTGTTTTCCACACTCAAAACTATTGCAGCATCCCCAGGGTCACATAATAAAAAAAATCAGATGCTTGGCAATTTATGATGTCATCTGAGCCTTCTGAGTCAATGGGGAAGCCAGATTCACTTAACAACCATGTTACTAACTTAACAACTACACTGATTCACCTAACAATTATGGCAAGAAAGGTTGTAAAAAGGGGAAAAATACTTAACAACTGTCTCACTTAGCAACAGAAATTTGGGGCTACTTAATAGTTTCAGAATTCAGAAAGGTTGTAATAAAAGAATAAAAGCACTGAAGCAATGCTATTTCTGAACAAGCAGAGACCTTCACTGTACTCTTAGTCTGGAATCACAAGTTGTTGTTGTTGTTGTTGTTGTTATTATTATTATTATTATTATTATTAAAATTCCTTTCTCCTTCATTTCAAAAAGATTGTCATAGTCCTGGTATATTGTTTCAGATTTTGTGAACTACCATATTTTCAGACAAATACAATTGTAAAACTTTAAAAATCCAAATTGTCTTAAATGAGGAAGACACCCTTGAGCTTTCATAAGAATCAATGGAATCCTGTAAAAGTCTGCAAGATTCTTAATATAGTTCTATTTTGATATTTAATGGTACAGAGGAACAGGGGGAAAATTCAGTGTTATATTGTTCATAATTGTTTATTTTCCTGTACTGCACATGGTTATAAGGGCACACTAAATATAATTACTGCTACTGCTACTGCTATGTGCTTGTAAGTATTATTCACCTCTTCAGATAAAATTATAAAGATCATGAATTGGAACAAAGGAAAGATTAATTGTACCTTTTCACCTATTCTGTGCCATAGACAGTGAAGTTATAGAAAGCACTTAGACTATACTTTAAAATTCAGAAGATTTATGTATGATCCAGAGAGCATAAAAATTCATACATAGTGACAAGAGTTTTGTTTATACACTTTTCTGTAGGAAAACATGGTCTTTCCACTTATCTCCAGGGGAATGATTAAGCTAATGGTCTACCTCATTTAGGAAAGAGAACATTACTAACTTACTTTTGAGTGCTTTCACTATTATATTCATTTATGACTTAAGCAATGTGATTTGACAAAGCATTTTATCTCAAGTAGCATCTCTCAAGAGATTAATGTGCTATTAGACCAAATGAACTAAATGAACATTTAAAAAGTTTTAACTGTGTGCCAGTTACTTTTAATTAAATCACAGACAATGTGAGGAAATTACCCAGAAAGGCCTGGAATACTATAGAGGGAAAGATTCAATAGACAGGAAGTTGTTGGCCTACACAACTTCCAGTACTCCAAGACTATAATTCATAGATAATAATTTTTACTAAGAGTCCTAGGGTATGAAGGGTTTGTATACCCATAATTTTCTTCAGTAGTTTTGATCCACTCTAGACTGGGGAGGAAAATGACCTTCCTCCAATCACTAGATAGGACATAGTGTGCAAAGTATAGTGCTTTCTCAAAATTTCTGGTACTGTATATGTAGGTTCAGCAGAATTTCAATATGTCAACAATCCACCAACAGTTTCTTCCTACAAACTGATTTGTTGTATTTCTCCTTGAAGCTTATTAATCTTAAGACTATATTTCGGAAATGAATAGCATATTTATATTTGGAAAATCACTGGATATTCAGATGGTCTTCAATTTATATCTGTACATTTAGTGACCATTCAAAGTTAGAATGGCACTGAAAAAAGTGACATATGATAATTTTCATGCTTACAACCACTGCAGCATCCCCAAGGTCACATGATCAGAATTGAGATGGTTAACAACCTACTCATATTTATGACAGTTTCAGTGTCCCAGGGTCATGTGATCACTTTTTTTGCAAGCAAAGTCAAGAGGGAAGTCAGGTTCACTTAACAACTGTGTTACTCTACTACCCACTAGAATGATTAGCTGAACAACTGTGGCAAGAAAGGTCATAAAATGGAGTAAAACTCAATTAACAACTGTCTTCCTTAGCAATAGAAATTTTGGGTTCAATTGTGGTCATAATTCAAGGACTTTCTGTAGTTGTGACTGAAAAGAACTTGCTCCAAACTGTAGAGTCACTGTTCATTATGTAAACTAATTAATTTCAACTAATATTCCACAGATTTTAGTGTTTACTATTAATTATAGATTTGGACATATTTTGCACCTATCAGAAATTATCACTTAATAGTAGATATGCAGATATAAAATATAGCATGTGAACTATTGTTCATTTTATACTGGTTTTCTAAAATTGCACTGCGCATAGAAAATATTTTTATTTTATGGTATTGAAAATGAAAACAGATTTGGGTGATTTTTCTTGAAGCAAAATTAAGTGGAATAGGGAATCTTAACTACACTTCCAGGGTCAATGGCCTATTTTAAATATTAATAGTTATAAAATGGATATGGTGCCGTGATCTGGTACTGGGGGATATAATTGTAGAACCCTTTTTATGGTCAGATCACTCCAATATTCAACTGGATTTCTGGATGCCCGCCCCACCCTGCAGGGAGGCGGAACCGACTAAGTGCTTCTGCCTCAGGTGACTAATGGACCCAATAGGATTTCAGAGGGAGCTTGAAAAGAATCCTGATTCCCTGACCCACAGCACGGCCGAGTCCCTGGTGGCTTCATGGAATAGTGCCGCCGCCGGGGCCCTAGATCGGGTTGTGCCTTTGTGACCTATCACTGTCCGCAGACTCCGTAGGTCTCCTTGGTTTACTGAGGAGCTCCAGCAGATGAAGCACCGGAGGAGACGTCTAGAGTGCTGCTGGAAGAAGGGGAAATCTGAATGTGACCGAACACTATTAGGAGTCTATATTAGAACCTATTTAGTGGTAATAAAAGTGGCAAAGCGTTCTCCCTATGCTGCCCTTATTGCATCTGCAGACTGTCGCCCAGCTGCCCTGTTTAGGTTGACTCATGCTCTCCTGAGACCAGCAGAGGCCAAAGAGCCCTTGCAGGGTAGAGCTGAGGACTTTGTTCAGCTCGTCGGACAAAATCGCTCAGATTCGGTTGGACCTTGATTCTGGCTGGACAGAGTCCATTGAGGTGACTGGGGTGGGTCTTAGTCCTGTTATCTAGGAGGAGTTTGTTCCTATGGCCTCTGATGATGTGGACAAAGTCGTGGGAGTGATGAGTGCCACCACTTGTTTATTGGACTTGTGCCCCTCCTGGTTGGCTTCAGCTAGTCGGGAGGTGACACGCAGCTGGCTCCAGGTGTTATAAATGCTTCTCTGAGGGAAGGGTTCTTCCCGCCAGCCTTGAAGGAGGCGGTGGTGAGACCCCTTCTCAAGAAGCCTTCCCTGGACCCAGCTATTTTGAACAATTTCGTCTGGTTTCCAACCTCTCCTTTTTGGGGAAGGTTGTTGAGAAGGTGGTGGCCTCTCAGCTCTTAAGTACCTTGAAGGAAGCTGATTGTCTAGATCCTTTGCAATCCAGCTTCAGGCCCGGGTACAGCACCGAGACGGCATTGGTCATACTAATGGATGATCTCTGGTGTGCTCAGGATAGGTGAGTTTCCTCTATCCTGGTATTTCTTGACCTCTCAGCGGCTTTTGATACCATTGACCATGGTATCCTTCTGGGGCGACTTAGGGGGTTGGGAGTGGGGGGCACCGTTTTGCGGTGTTTCTCCTCCTACCTCTCGGGTCGCACCCAGTCGGTGTTAGCAGGGGGACAGAAATCGACTCCGAGAGCCCTGCCTTGCGGGGTCCCTCAGGATTCAATCCTTTCCCCTCTTCTTTTTAACATGTACATGAAACCGCTGGGTGAGATCATTCAATGACATGGGGTATTATATATCTCTGCCCCTGATCGAATTAGTGATGCCACCGAGGTGATGTCCCGGTGCCTGGAGAATGTGAAGATCTGGATGGGGACCAATAGGCTCAGACTCAACCCTGACAAGACCGAGTGGCTGTGGGTATTTCCCCCTCATGGTCCAGTTGATTATCCATCTCTTACGCTGGGGGGGAGACAAATTACTCCCCACAGAATGGGTGCGCAATTTGGGGGTTCTTTTGGATCCACAGCTTCAATTGGATTATCATCTTTCGGCTGCGGCCAAGACTGCCTATGCACAGGTTCACTTGCTGCGCCAGTTGAGCCCCTTCCTGGACCAAGAGGCTCTTCTCACAGTTACACATGCCCTCGTCACCTCACGATTGGAGTACTGCAATGCGTTCTACATGAGGCTGCCCATGAAGAGCACTCAGAGATTTCAACTGGTACAGTGAGTGATCGAGCGTGCACCCCGGTGCTCCCGTATAACACCAATCCTCTGCGAGCTGCACTGGCTGCCAGTGGTCCTCTGGGTGCAATTCAAGGTGCTAGTAAGTTTTAAGTGTCTAAATGGCTTAGGAGCAGGGTACCTTTGAGACCGCTTTCTGCTACTATATGCCTTTCAGTGCCCAGTTAGAGTTGGCCTACTACGGGTCCCGTCAGCCAAACAATGTCAGCTGGCAGGCTCCCGCGCTAAAGCCTTCTGTATGGCAGCGTCAACCCTCTGGAACCAGCTTCCTGTTGATATCAGGACCATCCCCACTCTACTGGCCTTCCGTAAACTATAAAGACATGGCTTTGGTGGAAGGCCTGGAATTAATGTGCCCCCTTGGATGAATGTGAATGTAGATGGATTTTTTTAATCTTTTTATATTGTATATTTTTATTGTTGGAAGCCGCCTCGATTTCCCCTTGACTGGGGAAATGAGCCTGGGTATAAATCCAAATAAATAAATAAAGAAAATAAAAAGAAAATAAAAAGAAACTATCATGTCTAGCATTTTCTTCCCTTGATCATATGGCAATATGTCAACAAATCAAGATTACAGACTTAAATGCCCCATGAATTCTAAGAAAATATGCAGTGAGTGGTACAGGATTGACCTTTTCAGTATTCCATTTTGACTGACTGTCCATTCCAGTTGCAAGTTGTGGAGACTGTAAACAGGAGAAGATGGGAATGGCAAATGAATCAAATTATAGAATGTTAAAAAAGGTCAAAGCAGTAACATTTATTTTACCTTTCACAAAATAGATGAGGCAGAAAAAGTTATACCTCTGACTCATGACAAATTATATTGAAAAGTGTAAATGGTACCAATTGCGAATTCACTTTTCTGTCAAATAGTTGTGCTAAGAAGAGGGAGCTTGAATATCTCATTTCAGTGCAATCACTTGTAACATTTCCTGTTTGGTTCTAACTCCTGTGCAAGATGAGAGGTTGGGTTTTTTTTTTTTTTTCAGAATAGAGACTTGTAAATCCATTCTTCAAACTAAAAAGTTGTCTCACTGTCACTTCAGAATTTTTTATATATGACATTAGTCTACTAGTCAAATTTAAAAAAATAGATTTAAAAAGAACTGATTGATTTAAAAGATTCTCTAATTAATCAAAAAGCAGCTGTTTCTTTGAAAATAAATAGTTCAATCGGATTATATTTATAGTAACAGAAAATATTAATTTAATGAATAATATTAAACCAGGTGCTGAATTGTAAAAAAGACTTCATCATAAATAAACTACATATTATTTGTGGTGAGGAATTATTTTTCTTTCTCACTCCAGAAAAAGAAAACAACTTTTTATATGCTTCTTATGGAGATTCAGACAGAATAAAAAATAGCAGGAGAGGGTTGTTTATTTTTTTAAAAAAGTGTCTACTGTATAACAGGGTGTCAGTAGCACAAACCATTTAGAGATGATATACTCATGAAAAAAGAAGCAACTGTTCTTTGGTGAGGAGACAAGCTTCTCAATATAGGTAAAATGATACCATTTCACATTTGTTGCCTTTGCTTTTGTTGAAAACAGAGATAATATCTTCCTGTGTAGGGCAATAAAAAGATCGCATGTTGAATTTGGCAATGTGGGAGCCAGACTGGAAGTGGTTTTTATGTAAACTATCATAATCATATACAAGGTTGCCAATCAATATTTCAAGTATTCATTAATTTGAAGAGAGGGCTTTCAAAGACTGAGGGAATATATATAAACATTCCTGATATCTTTTCACTGCAGTAGATAATCAATGTGTGAAGCTAAATTCTAGTCTGCAATAAAGATTCCAATCTAGCTGAGCCATGTCTATTTATTTTCTGCCAAGTCAAGTTGAGAAATTTTAAAAGCTAGCTATCAGTGCTTTACTACTTTAAGTCAGTCTTGAAGCCTGACCAATACACATCTGCAGGTCCTCCCCGCTTAGAAAAAATGGTGTAGCAGATAATTTGTTTACAATCCTAAAAATATTAGCAATAGGTAAATGGGAACACAGGATTTTATTAGTCAACTGTTGCCTGGAAATCATTATTCATCTCCACCATGTAGAGAATCAAAGCATATATAAAAGTCAAAGGCATTTGCAGGGTGGTCAAAAAGGGGCAAATGATGAAAGTAGCATTCTAAGGTTGCAATGAAAGTTCTGTCTTTAGAACATGCATCATGACATTCCATGGATATACACAAAGGATGAAGATTGGCTGTACTTCAGTTATTTTGAGCAAAATCTCTGGTCTTGTGGTCACTTCAAACAAAAGCTTCACATGTTAATTTGTCCTGGCTAATTAATAGAGAAATACATGGTTCTATATTCATTCGTGTATATATGCCGAGAATGATGTACAGGATAAACCATAACATATAGTCTAAGTAACACCTCTACATATGTGCCCACCCATACAGCATAAACACTTTATTTTATTGCATAAATCATTTCTCCCGGAAAGATTTCTATACAGTTTGTGTAACACTGCTTTCTATATTTTTGCTTCCTTGAATGGGGGGCTTCAGATTTACAAAGATCTGCTGTAGCTCTTGGAATTATTGAAGTACACTATTGCAGATCATCTAAGATGATCCAATGTTAGACACTTCTTGTTGACATTTCTTGTCAACAGAGCAGTTGACAGTATAATTTTACAGAGTTCTATAATGTAAAATAATATTGATTAATGTAAAAGTACCTCTAATGAGAGACTAATAGCAATTCAATGGTCAAAGCATGGTAACTTCATGAAGCCTCCACTATTTATACTGAAATTTATTTGTTACATTATTCCTTATTTTAGATAATTTTTATAATTAAAATCTGGACCTAATGAGTCAAAAATCATTCAACAATGTTTACTCATTTTTCATGTTCTTCTTTTCAGGTTCTTCTTTGTCCTGCTTTTGAGTCCCAATGTTGACTTCTGCCAACTGCTTGCACAAGCCACTTGGCAAGAAGTGGCTTTCCCTTGCCTTTTTCTTTAGGCTGAAAGACAGTAATTGGTCCAGGGTCATTCAACTAGAATTATAGTTTGAGAACTATAATTCACAGTCTCCTGGTTTCTAGTCTAGTGTAAATGTGGGCAGGCTGCCAAGCATCAAATTTTCACAGGGATGCTGCAACAGCTGTAACTTTAGGCATGGGTCATAAGTCTCCTAAATTCAGCATTGTTGTAATTTATAGCAGTTGCTGAACAAATATTCATAAATAGAGGACAACATGATGTCTTTATATCCAGTACTGAAAAACTCAACTATTATTTTAGAATATCAGTTCATGTATAATATCAACAAATGACATGACTGAAGTGTATCAAGATATATTTCTTTTCCACTGTCTAATATCCCCACTGTGTCAAATCTCTAGCCAGCTGCTTGCAGTTATTTGCTGTGACTACTACATTTCCCAGTAACTACATAATGTTTTAAAATAATTTCCCCCCTTAAACTAAGAAAGTATGCATGGTGATTTATTGTTAATATAATTGAATTATTTCCAATGACATTTTATTGTACAGGATTGGATTATAAGCACCAGAAAAATAATAGTATCTAAATTACACATATGTTGTGAATTTTAATGCTCTTGGATTATGGAATTTTAGTTGATGGAAGTAATAAAAGCTATGAGGTTTTTCTTTTTTTCTTTTCTTTTCCTGTGATTTCAAGATTTAAGTAAGTTCTAAGTTTATTAAAAAAAAAAATTCATTTTCTATTGCTGCTATCGGCTGTAACTACATAATTTTACTGAAATTAAAGATGTTACAAATCGATTATACTTACCTGATTTGGAATACATATGAGCCCATCTAATAACACAGGTTGACTGTATCTGGATCTGAATGTCATTTTTTTCCAAAGATTTCTTTCCACTTTGGATTAGATGTAAAATGAAACTTTGCAATCAGCATTCAAGACACACAAGGAATTTGTCTCCAGCGTAGAAGCTCTCAATGTACATACAAAGCAACAGTCATAATAATAATATCAATAAGGTGGGAAGTAAAGATAATAAGAAGGATAAATAATAATACTACATCCATACTATAAAGGGTAACTTCACGTAGACATTGAGGTAGAGTCAAGGTGGACTCAGCTTTCCATCCTTTCTAAGGTCGGTGAAATGAGGACCCAGATTGTTGGGGCAATAAGCTGACTCTGTAACTGCTTGGGGAGTGTTGTAAAGCT
>JANHGC010003236.1:71892-87725 GCA_027560395.1 Boaedon fuliginosus | reverse complement strand
GGGCAGATTGGTGCAGAACTGAATTTTTGTATAGAGCACATACAAACTCCCTGCTCTGTTTTATATATATATAGATTGTGGTTGATATTGAAGCAGGAAGTGTGAACTTAATAACCTTCCACTGTTTAATGAAAATGAAGGGAGTGACTGTTTAATGGAGGGTGATTTTCTTAAAAGTAAAAGCAGTACCTTCCACAAATTATTTTCCGATGCATGGAGCAGAAAGGCACGCCCTGTAAATTGCAAACACTTTTTATCTTGATCTTCCGGAGAAGAGTGCCGATCGAATTCACCATTGGTTAACTTTGGCATTTTGAAAGAGACCAGGTGCGTGTTAAAGGAGGCTCCGCGGGAGAGGAAGGCGCTACTCAAAAATTCGAGAGAGGCATATGAAAATCGGTAAAATGAATAAGTAGCACTCAGAGGAAATGCTTCGTTTTTTTTTTAAGCAGGGGGAGAAGACCTATCAAGGATAGGATTTTTTTTTAAACAAAACAAAACTAAACTAAAATATGTTCCTTTTATAATTAATCACTGGAAGAGTGAAGAGTTATTTGGATAAGCGATGTCTTCTTACTGGCAAACTTGAGTCTTGCACATAAATCAGTCCAATGGGGCAGCAACGGTAGCAAACTCTTTTCGCCATAACAAACCAACAACCACAAAGCCAAGCCGCCCAACCAGTTCCCTTTGATTAGGGAAGGAAGGCAGGATACAAATTAATTAATCAATTAATCAAATAAATAAATAAATAAATAAACCAAAACAGAGAAAGCATAAGAGAGCATAACAGAGGGAGCATATATTTAATAACATCAGCAAGATTACTAGTGGCGCAGTACTGGAAGAGCGAAGAGTTACCTATAATAGAAGAATGGATATTAAAAGTATGGAATTTTGCAGAAATGGCTTTTCTAAAAGATCAATCAAAAGAATGATATGTTTTGGATCGGAAAAAAATGGATTGATTATATGCAAAATAGATATGGAACCAAAAAGTTCCAAATAGCTTAGGAATGAAGATTATAAGATAAGATAGGTTAGTATACGTTATTACAATAATCATTATTATAATATTCTTTTTTCTTTTTCTTTCTTTTTATGTTCTTCTTTTGGTTGGTATTAAGGAGGTTAAAGTGCAGAGGTTGAATGTTTGCTTATAGTTTCATTTCGATGTCCCTGCAAGAGATACTTAGTGCATGCAAGTTAATCATGTCATAGTGAAAGGGGAAAAAAACTTTTGAGTTTAATATGGAATTATTTGCTAAATTAAATCCCAAGTAAATGAAATTTAGACAGTTTTGATTTTGCTTTTTCCCTCTCAAAACATTTTGCTTGCTTTGATTACAGTTGGAACTAGAAGAAAAAAGCAATGGGTTATTGTTTTAAACCACAACTATCCATGATCACATGCAGTAGCAATGTAAGAGCAATTTATCAAGTTCTCAACATAAGGTGTTCTGACCAAGCACTTACTACTGACAATAACAAACAGCTGGCAATTTCAGATTGTGTAAAAGCAATACCACATCAAAATTGCAACAATATATTTTTTAATGGACTTGTTTTTTGCTGGTTTCTAGCTATTTTAAATAAAGTGTGTTATGCCATCAATTTGAGGAAACCTGACAAATCTTCAGAGAAACATCAGGTGGGAAGAAACACAATAGCTGTAAACTTTAAACATTTTAAAAAGACAAGGGGAATAGCAGCAAGATTCTGTGAACTCAGCCTGTGAAGTAATTATTTCAGTAATAATAAAGGTACATGTTTCTCCTTTACGGCTCTTCTGTGGATTATAAATGGAATTTAAATCTGAGCTACATAGCCCTGGGAACTAATATTCAGTTTAAAAACTGGCAGGAAAATCCGGTGAGAATTTAAGTCTCATTTAAGCCCTTGCTTTCTTAAACAAATAACAAAAACAAGAATATGCCAAAGGTTAAAAAAAGAAAAAAGAACACAAGTTATGCACCATTTTTTATGGCTGTCTCAATATTAATTGCATAGAAAATAACAATTCCTCTCTCCCTCCCTCAGCCCTGCTGGAAAGAATACAAATGTTTCTGTCTATAGAATCCTGATTTTATCCCTATTTTCATAAATCGCCAGGAAAGCTGAAAATTTATGCCTCTTGGATTTAACAGTGCTTTAGGATGAATGTGTTTTCAAGAAAAAAGCAATCTTCTCATTGTCCTTGTTTGGATTACACTGATAGGTATAAAACTGGGTCAATCCTTCACCATTGCACTGGTGTAGAAATCCTGAATACCAACGAAAATTGTCTTACTTTGCTTAATTGTGTTTTTGTTTTGTTATGTTTTCCACTCTATCCCCTCCACCCTTATCTCCAAGTGCAGCATAAAATGGAAAACAATGCAATTTAACTCATCAATGGGATCTGGACAACTTCTGTACATAGCAAGTGGCACATATAAAAGCAATGCATGATTATTATCCTTTTCTTAGTGAGGGCACAGTCTTGCTGGGGGGGGGCAATACATTACTGATAGAGCTGTGCAGATCTTTGGAAAGGTGCTTCATTTCATAAGCAATTCAAATTAAGTGCTTCTTTGGAACAAAAGGGCAAAGTAGCATTCTCCTTGGGATCATAGGAGTGGAGTACAATATTACTTCTGCTCAGTGATAGAAATTCTGTCATGCACAATGCCCCTGTTTTGGAAAAGAACACCCTATCGAGCCCAATCAGTGGACTTCTGTATATTTTTAAAAGCAAATCACTGCGGGAAGCACAAATCTGGCTCTCAAAAGACAAGCCCTAGTTTAATTACACTAGCATATTCTCTCTGCTTCACAGATTTTCTGGATCGTGAATTTTTGCATTGATTCTGAATG
The DNA here is from genome assembly GCA_027560395.1 of Boaedon fuliginosus. Taxonomy (NCBI): domain Eukaryota; kingdom Metazoa; phylum Chordata; class Lepidosauria; order Squamata; family Lamprophiidae; genus Boaedon; species Boaedon fuliginosus. The sequence continues at coordinate 84,869 of JANHGC010003236.1, read as the reverse complement.
ACCTCAGAAAGTCCCACAAGATCTGAGAATCAGGTTTCAGAAATATTATTAAGCATAATCTATCACTTTAGCTTTAATTTCCCACCCCCATCACAGGAATGGAGTCGCATATTGAGCTGGATCTCTAGAGTCTTCCTCCACACCATATATAAATTCGGCACAACTCACATTTTTAAAAGTGCCTTGGGGAGAATACAATTTTTGGAAAAATTGCTTTGAATAATTTCTAGTTTAATGTGAGGTCCACGAGCTCCGCAGCCTTGAGCCAGGTTTCCCCACCGGTGGGCTCCTAGGGGAGCCTGTGCCCCTCTGCAGGGGTGGGATAGTGATGGGAAGGTGTCGGGGTGGTTATAGGGTTATCCCCTGCCCGCTTATCCCCTGCCCGCCATTTGACTGCTTCCTGAAGCCACCATGGGATGAAGCGATGGCATGTAGCCGCCATTAGCCAAGACCAGCCCGAGCAGAGAGAGCGCTGAAGAAGAAGTGGGAAAGACCTGAGCAGTGCTCTGGATTTGAGTGAGATAAAACCAGGAATGGAGTTTTGAACCCCCAGAATTATACTTAAAAAAGAAAATTGGCAAGAATGGATTAGTGGCGGAAAAAATTGTGCATAATTTAAAAAAGAACTATCTCGTGAGTTTAATTGAACCTGGTGAGTGAAGAAGACAATTGATTGAAAAGGATATCGTGAGTGAACAATTAATTATTGATGGTTTAATGACTATAGAGAACTTTTTATCATTTTAAGCGATAATTAAGGAAAATTTGTAAGGGGAAGGAGGACAAAGAAAAAATGGATTCTGCAGAACCTGGTATGTACGGGACTTGTATTTTGGTGTTACTATTGTTAAAATCAATGTGTGACCTAGGAGGAGAGATAATGATGATTTTGGATAAAATGCCAGAGAGGAAAGAGGGAGAAATTGCAATATTCGAGACCCCGGTGAAACAGCTGGAAGGCAGAGTTTGGAGGATGTGGAGGAGGGAGAAGGCAAACTGCTGCCGAAAAGAGGAAGAGTAGAGGAGAAAATGGTGGAGGAGTACTCGACAAGGCAAAGACGACTGGCCTACGATCTACCAGGCAGAGTTGGGAAGGAGAAACGGAAAAAAAACAATTGAGCGCAAAAAGGATTTACCAGGATAAATGGGACAGAAAGCAGCAGCAGCAATTGAGAGAAATGGCGATAAAAGATAAAGAAACTTTGGTTGATATTGTTCACTATGAGACAGAGCAAAAGGCGAAGCAACCAGGAGAAATGGACTTTACAAAATGGAAGATAAGGGATGATGGATAGAACTTGATATAAAAGAGATTTAGCCTGGTATTTTAACTATGTAGAAAATTTAATAGATAAAAAGGTTTTTTCTGACATTTTAACAGTATTTAGGGGATTGAAGTAATGCAATATATTGGACTATAGTATTTTTAAGATATATTTGTAATGAATTTTTGAATAGAATAATTATCTGTATTTTACTTAAAGTTTTAACATGATTTTAAAGAAGAGATATATAAGAATTTTAAGACTTAGAAATATGTATGTAAAAGAAAATGAATTAACATGTTTAAGCTCAAATGACATTGCTCAGACACAAAAGAACTTTTTATTTCTGTAATTTTTTAAAAATAATAAAAAAATTATTGCAATTTTTTTTTTGTGAAAAACGTATAGTGTGGTAGTGTTTTAGCTCTTGTATCAGGACAGCAAGTCTTCTCAAAACAGCTTTGGCTACCAGTGATTAAGTTTGGTTCCATAATGAAGCAGAGATGCACTGATAGTGACCACATCATGCATCATGTGCTGCCAGGGAACATGTCAGCTAAAGACAAGGCATCAGTAGGCTCTTTCAGCAGGGTAAAATGTGTTTCTAGCCAAGTGGGAGGGCTCTGTTTTCATTCTACACACCCTTTCTTTGCTTTAAATAATAGCTGCATGATGGGACAGTAAATTGCTAGCTATTTTGTTATTGTGTTTTTGCTGGTGGGAATATGAGGAAGAGCCTAACGAATTTTCTGGCTCGTATGCCAAAGTAATTTGGCTGGCCTGGAAGCACTTGTGTTCCCTGATGGGCTGAGTTTTACCATTCTCTGCTTCACTTACATAGTGAATAAAACAATTCTTCGTGACAGTTGCATGAGAAAATCTGTTTTTTTTCCTCCTAAATGCAACTCATTGGATCTGGTCTGGGTTGGCAAAACAAATAATCAGTCTATAACAACATACCCAGATGGATTTATTTCTTTGCATATCTTCAAATTATATTAAATGAAAATAAAACAAAATCATTCTAGCCCTGACTAAGCTTATTAATTTGACACTAGAGAGAACATGTTTAGCTAGAGGTAATGTTGGTGTCATTAGAAAAAGGTATGCAAATCGTTTTTCTCAACATTGTTGTAATGCATAATATATTCCTCCCATTAGTCATGTCTACCATCAGAAAGGAACTTGAGATCTTCTGGCTCAACTCTCTACTCCTGCAATATCCCATCATTACACACAGGGGTGGGTTCCTACCGGTTCGCTGGTTACCCGCTTCGTGGGTGCACTTTCCGAATGCCTGTCAAAAGCGCGCTGCGCACGATCGACTCAGAAATTTCGGTGCGGTTCTGCAAGCACTCTGACAGAACAGCTGTGCGGCGGATATCTTCTGTTCTTTCAACTTTCCGACAATACAGTCTTCTTCAGTTGCCTTCACATAATATGTGCAAAGTAGAATAATTTGAATTTGTCACTCTGGATTTATTTGCTTAATGACCCCCCCCCTTTTTTTTTTTAGCTGTTCATTGTATTTTCAGAAATTTTGACCAATACCAAATTTCAAAAATATCAATACTCTTTCTATACAGCTTTTTCAAAATCCAATTTTGCTTTCAAAAATACCAAGGGCCCCCATGATTCTGAACTTTGTTGGTATATGGACATATCATGCCATCTGAATACATTTTCCTTTGATATTATAACTTAGTTTAAAATGGTTCTGATGAAGGAAGAAAAAAGTTAGGCAAAGAGTAATGTAAAAGGAGAAAAGCAAGACTATAGTTCCAGACTCATGATCTGGATTTGAGTGATTATTATAAATATAAATATAAAATTGGAAGATTTCCTTACCCATGCAAATTTTATCAATATTTTTTATTGTTCAAATACCTTTTCTGAATCTTGCATAATTTTTTTGTCAAACTATTGCCAGAGCTGTCAAGGAAGTCAGAGGGAAAGAGAACTGAGGGAGGGAGGAAGGATGAGCAGGAAGGAAGGAACACAGAGGGGGGAGATAAAGAAGCAGGGAGGGACAAAGGAAGAAACAAAAGAGAAATGAAGGAAGGAAGATGGGGAAAAGAAGGAAAGGAGGCAGGGAGGGAGGGAGGAGGGAGGGAGGAGGAAGGAAGGAAGATGGCAGTCCCATAAAAAATTACCTGGGCAACGCTGCGTCATCAACTAGTAGATAGATAATAGACAGACAGACAGACAGACAGACAGAGACAGAAAGACTCTAACTTAGTACGAGAACATTTATTCTTAAATTCTTAAATTTGGATATTGTCCATTAAATACAATCTACTGTTATAGGACACCCTGCTCAGTTTTCACAGTGAAGTTTCCTCTTATTTTCTAACATTCAGTGAGACTCCTAAAGACTTAGAACCTCAAATTAGAATCCTTAATTATGTTATTTTTGAACACAATCTCATTTCTTCACTGATCCAAAGAGAAAATATTTCATCCTTGATAACACAATGAATTTATGAATTGCTGTTCTGTTTTAAGCAGAGGAAAACCATAACAATAGGAAACCATTTGGTTGACCATATGTATCTTTGTATGTGTGTGTTGGTATATATGTTCAAGCATATATGAAGACAAGTATGAATATGCATGTTTAAAAGTATGAAAATGCTGTTATCAGCCTTGATATGACATGCTTTATCAGATCATTGTTAGATATGCTCAACAAAAACACAGTTAATGTCCTATAGCAAAGTAAAAGTGACAGTAATGGCCAAGAATGGACTTAAAGGTCCATGAGCAAAAAATGTCAAATATAATAGAAGTTGACATTACTTGAGGTTTTTGATTGCATGAATTTCTTGATTTCCTGTAAATCCAGAACAATGGATTAAGACATATGTTGGCATAGCACTCATTTTCCAGTGTAAATTGCTGGAAAAGATCAATAACACTTATCATTTGTGTGAAAAACACTTCTTCCTTATGAAAAAGGAAAATCATCCACATGAAAAGCATTCATTTGGATGTATAGTGAACTACTAAAAAACACACCATTTGCAAAATACAATTGCACTGAGAAATTTATCACAACATTGTACTCTTTACATTAAAACCAGTTTTTCTCCTTCCTTTCTTAACTCGTTTTTGGACATAGCAGTGCCATAATAAATGGCTTTCAATCTATTGGCATATGTTATCTATCTGCTTTCAAAGGTTCATATTTGACCATGACTCTTATTAGAAAAAGAGCTACCCATATAAGACTTTGAGTACAATTGGAGTTACTCCTAAGTAACTCCTAAGGAAGTAGGTATAGGTTTACAGTCTTAATATGTCAGTCTTTATTTTTACTTACTTCCAATTTCTAAATATGAACACATTCTGTAATCACATATATGTTGAGCAAATAAATTAATCCCTATCAATAAAGACTTATTTTAAATTATATAATATTGTTTTACCCAACTGATAATCAATCACAGTAAATAGCTTCATATCAGAAATTAGAGTACATCAAAGATTTGAGAGTAGAGTTCAGTAGTTGTACTTAGAGTGTTGAAAAGGAAAGGTGTATATTATACTGCTTTCACACATCTCAATTATAAGGGAAAAAAAAGACAGTAGGTAATTTCCCATGAAATATATGTGATACTGATACTATCACATATGATTACCCTTGGTTCAAACCATCCAGATAAGTTGATGTGGAGGTGAGGCTGGGATCTTAGGATCAGCTCCATAACACTGAGTCAGGTTCAAAGTAAAATAAGTTTAATAAAGATAGAAAAAGACAGATGTCTCTGCTGAGACTATGTGTGTGTTCTGAGGTAAGGGAGGAGTGTGCAAGCTCCTTTTATAGAGGTAAGACATCTCCCCCTACAGGTACCAGGGTGCAGCCCTACACAGTTGCTGCCACCCAGAGGCACATTGGGCACAATGTAGGCACACATTTTTGTGTGACAAGGTATCATATCAAATTATTGTCATTTGTATAGCATTGGGCAATTCATTGTTTGGTTTTCCAAAAGAAATATTGGAAAGAGAAACTGCTCTAAAATACTGAGAAATAAGTAGACCAAAGAAATAAGTAGACCAAAGCCTGTAGGAAAACTGTTCACCACTGATTCTTATGATCATTCTGACAATCACCTCTAGAAGACTGGGCACAAATGCAAAAGCAAATGCAGGCAATCGCATTGCTATTCAATATTTGCCCTGAGTCTCCTTAGTCTGAGTCACTGACCTGTCATTCTAGGCAGCGCATAAGACAGCTATTCAGCTTCTCTTTCATTCTCACTGAAGAAGGAAAATTTTTTTGACTTGATGTCAGGGCCCACAAAATGCAGGAAAAGAGTGATGACATCAGCATGAAAGCTTTCCATTACACTAACTAGGAGAGAAGGGATTTCTCTCTTGCCATCAAATTCACACTCCAACTGAAAGTGACCTGTATGAAAAAGAGGACAGTACTTTCCCCATCTTCAAAGGACTTGGGAGCCTGTGTAAAATCCAGTGGACAGCATGTCTTCCTCTTTTTTTTTTTTTTTTACTATAAAGGAATAACTCCTCCCAAGCTGAATACACAAGGCATATTACTAGAAGCGCTTTCATGAAACTAAAATACTCTCATTCTTGTCCCATACTGAAAGTACTTGCTGCATATACTGCAGTTTAATACTCCACAGGCTATATATCGGTTTTGCAGAATTTATCTACTGGAAGAGTCTGCTCAGCAAAACAACAAAAAAACATACACAGAGCCTTTTCTTTTTAAGGGAAAAAAACCCTTTTATGCTGAACTTGAAAAACAGCTTGCCATGGAATAAGCATTTGTCAGGGTTTTTGGTTTATCAGTGTGTTCCAGGGAACAAGTGCAATAAATCTGAGCTTGGATTAAGAATGCAAACCCCTTCGACTAAGAATTCTTATTTGGAGTATCATTGCTTGACATCTCCTGGGTGATGTAATTTAGAGACTTAGCATAATGGATGTCATGCCATGACAACACATGTTCAGATTGCTTCTTTTGAGCTATCAGGCAATTTCCTACAGTTAGATTGTGATCAAAGTACCTGTCGTAGAGATATATAACCATCTCCTAATGGTATCATCTTATATTTTTTTAACTTTGTCAACTAAGATAACAATGTCAGAGAAATCATTCCAACACTCAAGCATTTCCCCAATTTAATAATTATTGTGTCTTCATAAAACACCAAAACAGAAATATCTCTAAAAGTTTTTGATATATGCACGCTAAATTTCTGGTCAGCTAGTTCTTAAATCTTACAGTGGTTTATATTTTCAAGCTACATGGAATGATCACTTGAAGAAATATTTATATGGGCTGAAAGAAAGATGGCCTCTAATATGCATCCATGATAACATGTATTGAGTATAATAGAATATAGGGAAGAGGGATGGAGGAAGTAAGTGCTAATAAATAGCACAGTCCATGGCAATGATGCCATAATGTCTGACAAAAGTACCTAAGTTATGTCATTTACATGGTTAGATCCTGGCACAGGTTGTCATTTATCCTCTTGTTTCCTCTGTGGATTCCTATTCTAACAGCATTAAAAAATCTGAAAAATAGATAAAATATCTTTCTCAAATAGAATGCAATATAGAGTGTGGATACTGTTTTTTTAATCCTTGATACTCTTTGTAAACTACTTTGAATAAAATAATCCAATGTCAATTTAGAATTGAATGCAGAGACTTGGAAACTTAATACCTGAAAAGAAAAACACTTGAAAAGCACTATCAGTAATTCATTCACCTTGGATGTCTTTTTTGGATTGAAAGTCAGGGCTATATATCTGAAGTAATTTAGAAAATAATCAGACTTTTGAAGGGGGAATTGTAATGTAGCAGATGGACTCAAGGACATGATAAAGTACCCCAGATATCATATCATATTCAATCTCAGCCTGCTAATGTTAATAATTAAGAATGAATGTATTTAAGCTAGAGAATTTTAGAAAGATAATTTATGGCATTATTTCTTCACTGCACTTTCTAAAGTGAAATTTCAGGAAGAAGCATGCTATCACTGATATGAAATCAAAGCACGAAGTGTACGAAGTAAAAACCTAAAAGTAAGATCTTTAATCTAGTCATTGTTGTTTTTTTCATTTGTTGTTTCTGAAACTTGCTAGAAAGTCTGCTAGAATGTCTCATGCACCCCAAAATTAAATTTGCCAACCTCTTTATGGTCCAATTGCCACAAAACATTTAATATGAAAGGCATAGTGACATCTGTGAGAAGACAAGGTAGATTATTTTCTATTATTTTGTGAGTGAGTAACTGGCTTAAAGTCAGCCAGCCAGTTTTCATACTCAAGGGAGGATCAGAAATCATGGTGTCCTGGTTTCTAGGGTGCACTTTCATCATTATACCAGGCTGGTTCTGTAACATCATGCAACTCAGGATATTGTATCTACAGCAGCAATCCCCAGTCTTTCTGACTCCACAGACTGGCAGCGATGGTGGCAACAGGAGGGGAGGGGATGGTTTCATGTGCACACATGCCTCTTGCACAAATGGAGCTTCACACATAACTTGCCCACCACTTCCATGGCTTAGTTCTCAACAGGCTGAGGACCAGTATTGGTCTGCCTACCGGAGCTGGGGACTCCAGATCTACAGGATACAATTATTGTCGTGTTTAGAGGCTGGGATCTTGGAATAAGCTACATAACACAAGGTTTGATTATAAAAGGTTTAATAAAAAGAAAAATTGAGAATGCCTCAGAAGAGGCTTACAGATAAGGGTAGCAGGAGAAAATGTGGTTGGGAGGAGCTTGCACACTCCTTTTATACACTGGGAGCTGCGTCTCCCCCTTAAGGTCATATACAGTTGTTACAAGTGTAGCACTGGCATGTGGTGTCATCCAGTGGTGGCAATGGGGGCAGAGCTGGAGAGAATTTATTCCTGAGAATTATATAGTACATATGTGGGTTCACTTTGTCACTAAAATAGATAAATGCCTGTGACAAATGTCATACCTCTTATTTCTTTTTATTAACTGATTAATCTGTAAGATTCAAATAATTTCATACAAATAAAGAACATAGAAAAATAAAATCTCAAATAATTATTGAAAATGATAAAAATGCACTATTTTTGAATGACTTCTCCATTCAAAACAGTACAAATTGTTTATATGAGTTATAATGCTGTAATTATTATAGTATAATACTGTAAATAGACTATACTATATTATAATTCTATAAGTAAACTAACCTATGCTGACAGTAACATTTCAACCAATTGTACTACAGAAAAACATCACTCTTGGAAAGTTATTTAGAAGAGACACTTGCCATAGTTTTTAAAATATTGAATACAGAGTTGAGGGTCATCAGTTGTTCATGACACTTCCTGATAAAGCTGCAAATATCAAATATTGAGCCCTGTAGTCTTCAAAATCTTCATAAATGACTTAGACAAAGGGATTGAAGGGGAACGTATCAAATTTGCAGATGACATTAAATTGGCATGAATAGCCAACACCCAAGAAGACAAGCTCAGGCTCCAAAAAGACCTCAACTGACTTGAACAATGGCCTCATACAACAAAATGAAATTTAATGTGGAGAAAAGCAAGGTTTTACACCTAGGCAGGAAAAACCAAAAATACAAGTACAGATTAGGTGAAACCTGGCTCAAAAACAATAACTGTGAGAGGGATGTTGGAGTCCTAGTGGACAATCACTTAAACATGAGCTAGCAGTGTGCTGTAGCAGCAAAAACGCTAATACACTCCTTGGTTTTATAAACAGAGGCATAGAATCAAACTCATGTGAAGAATTAGTGCCACTTTACAAAGCCTTAGCAAGACTACACCTGGAATACGGCATCCAATTTTGGTCACCATATTACAAAAAAGATGTTGAAACTTTGGAAAAAATGCAAAGGAGGGCAACTAAGATGCTTAAAAGCCTGGAGACAAAAACATATGAAGAACAGCTGCAGGAATTGTGTATGACCACTCTAGAGAAAAGAAGGATTAAGGGTGCCGTGATAGCAGTATTGCAGTATTTGAGGGGCTTCCACAAAGGAGACAACTTATTTTCCAAAGCACCAGGAGGCAAGACAATACACAATGGATAAAACTAATCAAAGAGAGAAGCAACCTGGAATTAAGGGGTAACTTCCTAACATTAACCAGTGGAACAGCTTGACTTCAGAAGTTGTAAGTGCTTCATCAATTGATGTTTTTAAGAAAAGACTGGACAGCCACCTATCTGAAATAGTCTAGGGTCTCCTGCTTGAGCAGGTAGTTGGGCTAGAAGACCCCCAAGGTCCCTTCCAGCTCTACTCAGATCGATTGATTTATCTTCAATGACTTCAGAATAAATGGTAAATAAAAGCCTGTAGTTTTCTTTACTTCAGTTTTCATTTAGTAAACAAGCAGGTCACAGGATCCTCTGGGGGGATTCAGGAGGATTCAGCAATATTGTGTCTTGCTAAGAAGTATTTCAATTTTCCATTTTCTTATAAGAAAATTAAAATCAATTGCTGTAGAAAGTCTAAATGGTGAGACTGGTGAGAGAGGTGTGGGAGGATTGACAGAGATGAATTCCTACTAACTAATTTTTTTTCTGCCTATAGCTGGGCCAGACGCCAGACGGAAATGATTCAAAGAATTTAGTAAGTCTATTCAGAATAAGTCATTGGTTTACATAGACTGAATATAAGCTTTTCATCCCAGGGGATAAATTAGTTTTTCAGGTTCTGAATGTTGACTATTCTAATCTCATGAAAAAATTATAATACAAATACAGTATTTTAGAACACCTGAAAAATTTGTCCTGATGAATAGAAGAATGATTTTGAATGTTTCTCATGACTCTGATTAGAATGTAGCAAAATTGATTCCAGGACAATATAAAGCATCTCAACATTATCAAGCTGCTACAGCCAACTGGAGATCACATAAAGAAAAAAAAAAAGTTTTCCAAAACGTTATGTTCCACAATAATGTCACAATTGGCACTAACTTTCAGAACATGGAAAGCTGTCAACAAAGTCAGACACATCTATAACAGTCATGCACACAAGCCAGATCTATTACTATTTCAACTTTGCCATCCAAAATCCAAAACTGAGTCCAATATAAATTCATCAGAAATAAATTGCCATCAGAATAGCCTCATTTAGAACTTATTCTTCTCTTCTTCATCAACCTGAAACAATGTCATAGATGAGTAGGAACTGTACCAATGCTTCATCAAAGCTCAAATTCTAGTAAGAGAATGTGCCAGAGAATGTTATATTGAAAAATAAATATGTGTATATCTGATTACCTTTATTGGATTTTTCATTGGACAACTTCTCAAATTTCCTGAAATAATTCCATTTGTTCTGTTTCTGGTATTTTATATATGTCTCTATCAAAATTTTGCATAGAGTTTTCTTTCTTTCTTTCTTTCCTGAGGGATTCAGAAAAGAGAAAAGGTACATTATCAATAATTTAAAACACTTTTTCTTTCTCTTATATGTGCATATCATCATCATCATCATCATCATCATCATCATCATCATCATCATCATCATCATCATCATCATCATCATCCTGAAGCAATCTACTGCAAGAGATTCCCTCCTGTAAGGGAATCTTTCATCTTTCATCTCATAATATTTATTAAAATCTACCCACTGTTTCCATACAGTTTGGTAAATTGATTTAAAAAAAAAATCCTAGTGAAAGGCTGAGAGATAATTCAGCCTTTGGTGCAATGTTTAGAATGCAGTATTGCAGGCAAGCTCTGCCCACAGCCTGGAATTTGATCCTGAAAGGGCTCAAGGTTGACTCAACCTTCCATCCTTCTGAGGTTGATAAAATGAGGACCCAGGCTGTTGGGTGCAATATACAAATAATGCTTACACTGTAAACCATCCAGAGAGTGCTGTAAAATGCTATATAAACTGAGAGTATATACTAGTGCAATATCTGATTTTTGTCATATAAATCATCTAATGGTTAGATGGCTTAGACATTGGTATCTGAATATAGATCTTTTTAACACTCATATTTTTTTGTGTATAATATGCCATATGTTAAATAAATGAGCAATGTGGGACAGTATATAAGCCTAAATGCTACTGCTATTGATAATGACCAGCCCAAAGTCACCCAGATCTACCATGTCTAAGGGTCAGAACTTGGGTCTCCCCCTTCCTAGTCCAGCACATTAACCCATATCCATAACCCATACTGGTATGTGTGTGTGTCACTGTGTGTGTGTGTGTATAATTTCCAAACACTTCATATTTTATCATAGACCTGAATCCAATGTTGACATAATTTTGTTACATACCTATGGCTAAATGGTTAGCCTTGAGGAAGGCAGAATCAAGCAGATAACAACTACCTGAAAATAATTGGTATACTTTTCTGACGATTAAACTGAAATACTTTGGCCACCTAATGAGAAGGAAGGACTCACTGGAGAAGAGCCTAATACTGGGAACAATTGAGGGCAAAAGAAGAAGGGGACGACAGAGAATGAGGTGGCTGGATGGAGTCACTGAAGCAGTTGGCATAAACTTAAATGGACTCCGGGGGGTGGTAGAGAACAGGAAGGCCTGGAGGAACATTGTCCATGGTGTCATGATGGGCCGGACATGACTTCACGACTAACAACGACAACAACAACTTTTCTGAGAAGATAAATAATAATTAGCAGCTTTTCTCAATTATAACTTTAGTGAAAGTTAATGTCAGCATTCCAAAGAAACTTCTCCATATCCATTCAGCATTCAGAGACAAAGTTCATCCAAGTAAGAGTTTCTTAGAAAAGCCATATTGGCACAACTGCGAAAACCCAAATCTGAATTTTCGGGTTTTTCCTTCCCCAAGTCAAAATCAAAGATCCATCCCCTGCACCCACAAATTAATCACATAGTCCAATCAACTGTGCTTCTGTTGGTGCCAATTCTTCAGATCTACCCTTCCATGTGCAGTCTGACTTCGACCTTGACTTTGATAGGAATGTTGTTATGTCTAAAAACTACTCACTGAGAATTCCCCCCTCTCAATTTCCCAGGCTCTAATTGTGGCAGCCGAGAAGCAAAACAAAAACAAAATATGGATATGTGGCTTACAATTTCTTACTCTTTGTATCTTTTGTCATTGCCAGTGATATCCTTTCAACTGCATGCATTATTTTTTCCTCAAATGTGCTGTGGTTGTGCTGTTGTTTTAGGAACAACTTTTGAAGAGTTCCACATGGAGTGGATGCTAAAAGGTTTCAAGCTTGTGGGCTGCAAACTTCATAAATTCGAAAAATCTAGTTTTCTATTTTTTTCCTAATAAAGGAATTACCATATTATAATATTAAAGGAAACTGCCAACCTCAGCTGCTGAATGGGACCTGGACGTCTAGTTCTCACCTTTCTCTTTATGTGCTGAAAGGTGATTTTGAGATTGTTTACTGTATAGCATGTAAATAAATATTACAAATTATTCCCTGATATACAAGTTCTTACTATGTCCTTCTCAAAGATTAGACTTTTTTTAATTAAAAGAAAAGTGCTGAAGAACCATTTAGAAAGATGTAGAATTGAAAGAAAAGCTGTTTTTCATAGTGTATTCAAAGAAAGAAAACTCTTATAGTTTATTAAAAGCAAGGGAAAATCAGAAGGAAGATGCATATGGAAATTATGTAAATAACATATAGTTTGACCATCAAATTGAATCATGTCCTTCAAAAAACCTTGCAGTTCTTCTTTAT
>JANHGC010003236.1:55245-65850 GCA_027560395.1 Boaedon fuliginosus | reverse complement strand
GTCATTCCAATGGAATCAAAACGGGGGGGGGAGAATGAACCACACTTTTTCTTTAATCCTACCACTTTTCTTTGAATATATCTATGAGCCAGAAAATGGTATTACTTCACTTCCTCACCAATCTGTCTCCCCCACCCCACACACACACACTTTAAACATTAATATATAATATAAAATCAACAGGTAGAGATGGAAAGAACAGTCCCAGCAAAACTGTTTGAATTCAGTTGTGCTTGGAAATGTTTCTGCAGAGGTAGAGAGCCTATAAGTCCATCAGATACTGCTAGAAGACCTGTGTGACTATAGACAGCCTTCAGCAAAAGAGTTGCATCATAGAGGGGTGTCATGATTTGCTCTGTTAATCACATTTCACCATCTGATTAATAAAGACATGCAGGTGACCTTGAAATGCCTTGTGTCAACACTATCAGAAAAGATTTCTCTCATGTTACAACTCCAGTACCATGGGGTGTGGCCAATTACTGGTCAGCTGTGTCTCAGCTTCTTCCCTTCCTTTGCTACTGCTGCCTTCTCATTAACCTCCAAGTTCTTGCATCCCTCAGGGCTTCTTCTCCACTGCTATCAAAATCCAAAGGCTCCTGATAACTAGTGGATGGCCCAGCCACAGACCCGCTATCAGCAGTCGGCTCAGCCCCTCCATCCAACTCCAGATCTCCCTCTGAGTCAGAATCAGCACATTGCTGAACCACAACACAGAGGTTGTTGTCCTTCCCCTAGGCTAAAGAAAATTTTTATACTACAACACTTCAAATTTTAAAATCTCTCTCCAGCTGTACTAAACTGGTATGAAAACTGTAAAAAGTTTGAAATTATCTGGCCTTTAAGAAATTGTTTCCATATGTTTGTCCTTGTGTTTTCACCCACATTTCTCAATACTACATCAAAGCCTAGTATCATCTGTCTTACTACAATGATAGCAAAGCTTCATATTGACATCATAAAGACTGTAAAATACAAGAAACAGTCACTATTAACTATGCAGCTATGAGTGCAATGAGAAAATTTTGACATTTTTTATCATTATCCCTTTCACCCTCAGGTGAATGAGGCCTAACATATACATGGCTTTTTTAACCTTCAGCTGATAACCTACCAACAAGCAGCAAATCTGCCACAAAGTACTGGTTTTGTCATGAAAAATATCAGGCTTGTGCACAGCATCTTCTCAAAGTTGTTTCATAAAGCAATGCACCTCTATCACCTTTTCTAAGGGTAAAGCAGCCATGTTGCCTCACTTTGCCTCTCCTCTGAGACTTCAACTGCCATGCCCAATAGCGAGAAGAGGCTTCTGCAGAGGCATAAAATATACATGGAAACCTTTTGTGGTAATTGCTATTGCCATTCAAAGGTGTGAGGCAACCCAAAAAGACATCTTCATAAGACAAATCAAATCACATTGCCTTTTCATCTTGAAGAGGAGAATCATATCACCTCTAAGGTGCAAACCATCTTGTCAAAGTGAATTTTAGCTGCCTCACACAAATATACAGGTATATTTGTTTATTTTTGATCGGCTGCTTTTATATAGTGAAATAGAAAAAGACAATAGAGGTCAAACAATTACCAATCCTTTTTAGAGAATATTCTATCTGTTCTTATTGTCCTAAGTGACAAACCTGTGATGGTAGACTACCAGAATGCAATTTCTAATAGGTTACAGGTAAAAATAACAATAAAGAATAGACATCACAATGTGCAAGTTGATGTAGGAGATGACCAGGCTGAGCCCAAGGAGGGCAAAGCTCATCATCAATTTGGACCCCTTCCTGCCAACAAGAGATCTAAGTCCAATCCTCCTTGAATTCCATGACTCAATGAATTAGCTCCTACCTGTGGTTTAAGCAGAAGCCTGAAAGAGAATCCCTAAATAATAGACCAGTTCTTTCAGAAATAGTGCTTCCTGATCCAGAAACACTGACAGATAACAATGACAGATAAAATGTCAGAGGATATCAATGAATAATATTGGTTGTCCAAGAGACAGAGGAGGTGGAAAGAGTAAAACTTAAATATAGAAAATAAACACTGTAAATTTTGTGGGAAGATTTTATCAGCAGTCCTATAGGAAAAGTGAAGTTGGTTGGTAAGAGCCTCAGTGGCGCAGTGGTTAAATGCAGCAGTGCAGTCTCTGCAGGTTTTTAGATTGAATCACCAGGCTCAGGGTTGACTCAGCCTTCCATCCAGGGATGGGATAGCCGCTGCACAGCTGTTGGATCAGAGTGTTTGCAGAACACCACAAAGATTTTGAAGGCGATCCCATGCAACGCGCTTTTGACAGCCGATCGGGAAGCGCGTCCACAAAGCGGGTAACCAGCGAACCGGGAGAAACCCATCCCTGTGTCAGAGAATGGTTCATGTATCTTGGTAGGTGCAGTTCCAGAAGAATTACAATCCACTTGAACTCTGACATTTGAAGCTATGGGATGCTCAGTTGTTCATTTTTATCTTTCCAGATCTAAGTAGCTTCTCTGGCACAACTCTCTTCTCCTTCATTAATTGTAGTTAAAACAAACCAACATCTCTCCAGCAATCTCTGTAGTAGGTTATTTAATGCCTTAGCTGTAATGCCAGAAGGCAGCTCAACTAACTCCAACCCAGACTACAAGCCATGAAGGTATGATGACCACTGGGGCTAACCAAGTCCCATAATGCTACCAGCAACTTCGGAGCAGCAACCGGCTGCCCAAACCCTGCAAAATCGCTCCCACTCTGTGTCTCCACAGCAAAAGACAGAATGGGATGATACCTGCCTAGAAGGGGAGGAAGAGAGGGAAGACTGACCCATAAGAGATGTGCTGACCCCAACCAAACAAATAGAGTTCCAGTACACCTTTCTCCAAGCCTTTGGCTTGCTGGAGGCAAACGAAGACCTCAGAGATGATTTGAGGGCTATTCTACAAAAAGTAGTAGAAAAAAAGCCCCAAATCCCTAGCAGAAAGCCA
This sequence comes from Boaedon fuliginosus, assembly GCA_027560395.1. Classification (NCBI taxonomy): domain Eukaryota; kingdom Metazoa; phylum Chordata; class Lepidosauria; order Squamata; family Lamprophiidae; genus Boaedon; species Boaedon fuliginosus. The sequence continues at coordinate 62,887 of JANHGC010003236.1, read as the reverse complement.
AAAAAACTGAGGGACTCCTTGAGGCCATACAATCGTGCCCTATGATTCCATTCACTTTTCAGGCCAAAAAAAAATGACCTGGCCCATTTTCTAAACCCCAGCTATATCTTCCTGCAGATGGCAGCCCAAGGAAAATTTACCCAGAGTGACCTAGAGGTGCAATTGCCAGGCACAAGAATGCCAGCCCATATATCACTCCAGAGGTTGCTCCCTGGGCAGTTCAAAACTGCAGCAACCCAAAACAGCCAGTCAACTAAAAGACTGACCAAGAAGGCAGCAGTGGGATCACCAAGCCTGGCCATCCCAAGCATGTTGCCAACCAAGGCTGATTGACTCAGTGCCCAAGTGGCCAAAGAGGCCACAGTGAGCCGAGCAACAACAAAGACTGGCATGCCTACCGTGCCACAAATTGAGGCTGCCATCCTCACATAAATGCAACTTTCAGCACCACTCTAAGACTACCAGAGGCTGGCACATCCAAAATGGCCGGCCACCCAGACCACCCAACTCTGAACTGATCATACTCACCGGTAATGGCTACTTCCAAGGACTTCCAAACCAAACCCCTCACTCTGATGTTTTCAGCCTGCCTGGTGATGATTCCAGTCCCTTTGGGCAATCTTCAACCTTCCAACGGTCCAGCAGGCTGATCCAGATCTTCCCATCGCAGCTACGCAGAGTCCACCTTTTCTGGGGCCATCTGGAACTCGACAGCCAGAGTCAGAGTTCCAGAGGGCTACCTCCGACCTTCTTCAGGAGCTCAGAGAGAAAGAACCTTCCCCTCCGAGTCCCACAGCAGAATGACCTTCGCGCAAGCACACTCAGCAGCACATGCACAGTTGGAAGATGGTGAGGAACAATGGCAGTCCAGAGAACCAAGCAGATACAGCCTTGGAGCCTGTAACCCTATACCAGCAACTCTATGTAAGCCAATTCAGGACCCTGAACAGCCATAGCTGTCAAATTTTCCACCTGCATTTTCTGCAGCTTTGTTGCTTGGGTTTAAAAGGCTTCTTCTTTCTGGACACAACCTGCTTGATTGGGCCAGGGAAATCCAGGTGGTTTTACTTAATCAGGGCACCTTGTTTATGCTGTTGCAGCCACCTGGAAGACCTGGTCACCAGAAATAGAAGAAATACATAACAAATCTTATAGCACATTATTAAGTTCAATTGATAGTGCATTGTATTTAAGTTTACCAGATGGTTTGACTTTACAAGAAATATGGAAAAAGTTATTTAATCTGTTTCATAGTAGGAGTGTTGGTGCAACTAGCAGGCTTTCCAGAAATTTCTATAATTCTAGACTAAAGCCTGATGGGAACGTGGGAAGTGACCACCTGTGTAAGTTAAATGGTGTTAGGGCAGATCTGATCCTAAGGGGAGAAGAAGTCCCTGAAGAAGGTTTGATCAGTGTTATTCTCAATTCCTTAGATTCTACATGGAATAACTTTATAACAACCATGGATAATGTAGATGTTGACATTTTCTGTTTAGATTATTTGACAGGAAAGCTAATAGCTAAGGATGAGAGGAGAAAAGATTGTGGGCCAATACAACATGACAGTAGACCAACTAGAGAAAAAGTATACTCTGAAAAATTAACAATGTGAATAAGTGTTATATCTGTGGCTCTGACAGTCATATCAAATATGACTGCCCTCACTATCAGCAACCCAGATCACCTTCAAATCAGAAAAGGGGCAAGAGAGAAAGAAGGGGTTGTTATATAAGTAATTATAGAGATAGACAATCATTTGTAAATGCTATAACTCAGGAAAGACAAGAAAAAACTAAGTCTAATCAGTACCTACATCTTATTATGGATTCTGGTGCTAGTCAACACATAATGACAAGAAATTGTTTACTAAGTTTGCAAAAAAGGATTCACATGTAAATGTAGCCACAGGAAAAATGCCAAAGTTAAAGGCCAAGGTAAAGTAGTGATTCCAGGTTTGGAACAATAAGATGATGCATTATATGTACCTGAAATAACCAACAATTTACTCAGTGTGATAAGAGTTATGTAAAGAAAGTAAGAAAGAAGTGCTATTTAAAAATGGTGGTGGATACATTAAGGACAATTGTATCATTGTCGGTAGAATTAAAATAGAAGAAAAATTGCCATTTTTAGTCAGGTACAAAAACCTAAGTCCACAGTGAATAAAAATGCACAGAAACCAGTCAAAAATGTGAGATTTAATTTTAATTCTGATGGTAAAAATGAACAAATTTCTGAAAATGTAAAAAAATGTATCAATTGGTGAACCAACTGGTAAACCAATTCATGATAACTGTGCACATTTACTACACAGGAAACTGTGTCACATTAGTTTTTTTGTGGTGCAGAAGATTTCAGAACATGCTAGAGGTTTAAACATAAATGTTGCTGTAATTATTAAAGGTAAAGCCCATACCAAAGAAGTCATCTAGAAGTACCAAACGCTTATTTTATTCACCTGGACCTGGTTGGAAACCATCCTTAGGTAAGAAATGTTATTTCCCAACAGTGGTAGATGACTTCAGTAGATTTAGTTTTGTTTACACTTTAAATAACAAGTCAGAAACCTTCCAAAAGTTTAAAGAATTTTACCAATTAATCCAAACTCAGCATAAAGTTGATGTTGAACAGATTCAAACTGATAGAGGTTCTAAATTCTATCTGACCAAGTCCAAAATTGGCTTAAAGAAAAAGGAATTGTTCATAATAAAACTTCATCTTATTCAGCCTTCCAGAATGGAATTTCTGGAGAGGAAAAAAATGGCCTACTAAAGACCATGGTATGTGTAATTAAAGATGCTGGAGTAAGTAATGCCTACTGGGGTGAAGCATTATGTATGCAAATTATACCTTTAACAGGCTATGGTCCAGTGTAGTTAGAAGAACTCCATATGAAATAGTTTATGGGCACAAACCTACTTTGGCTCACCTCTATATATTTGGATCATTAGCAGATGTACATACTCCATCCCAAATTAGAAGAAAAGGTGAAGAACATTCCCAAATATTAAGGTTCATTGGATATGAGCCTGGCTCTAATACTTACAGGTTCATAGACTCACAAAATAAGGTTGTAATTTCTAGGTCAACAGACTTTCTAGAAAATAAAAATTGGAGTAAAATACATACTAATGACTTACCTAACCAGGTTGAATCACTAGAACCTGCTGAAATACTTGGTCCCTCAAACTCTGAGAATGTTTCAGATTATGAGGATTCATCTGAATCTGAAACTGATAATTCAATTGATTCAGATAACTCTGATGAATCACCTTCAGTCAGAAAAATTAAAAAGAATCCCAGAGCATGGAAAAAGAATCAAATTGATAGGGATGAGAATACTAACAGTACTGATCTGATGATGATGGATGGATTGTTGTAAGGTCAAAAAGGTCAACTAAAGGTAAAAAACCAAAACAATATCAGAACTACATAGCCTCTATCAATCAGGTCACAGTCCTGCCCAACTATAGAGAGGTCCTTCAATTGCCAAAAGAAGGGAAAAATAATTGGAAAGATGCTATGAATAAAGAGTTAGAGCAGAGGGTCCCAATCTTTTTTTTCCGCGGCTCCCTTAATACGTGCTATCGTCATAAGGGCGCCGCGAAAAATCTGACTTGTAACTGCGCGGCGCCCTTATGACAATAGCGCGTATTAAGGGAGCCGCGGAAAAAAAAGATTGGGAACCTCTGGAGTGGGGAGTACTATTAGCTCCTGTGATTACCTGCCATTGATTCAAAGAGATCTAAGTTAATAAATATGAGAACTGGTGCAGTTCTAAACAGACAACTTCAGTCTGTTACCAAAGCAAAACAACAGAGATCGTTCTTCTCAAACAAAAGAGATTGGGTTCTAGCCCATTACATTTTGGAGTATTTAACACTATTTGCTTTTTCCTTAGGGACCTGAAACTACCTATAAGACTTGCCTATATATGTATATATCAGCCTGAATATATACGACATAACATGATATGGCCTGTCTTGGTGCTGGAAAACATGGGAAACATTATATATATATGCTAAACATGTCCGTACCTGAACTGGATATAAAGTAAAATTGAAGTGGATAAATAATACAAGATATTGTTCATATTGCTAGATTTTTCCTTCCACCTCTTATAATAATTATGCTGTGTCTTTTATTTTGTCTTTCTTTTCTCTTCCAACTTCTAGAATGGAGATAAGCAGTTAATCAGAGATACGGCAATACATCAATTAAACTCTGAACGGTATGTTCACAGTTTTAAAGATCTGTCCAACTTTTCAGGATCAATAAATGTTTCCTATCGCTATCTGGCTGGCACACCTTTACTAAGAAGAAGTAAGTAACGGAATTTTTCCATTTTCTTAACAACAAATAGTGTTTTTATCTATTCTAAATGTCACAGAGAAAATGTGGCAGAAGTAAGTTCATCAGCTTTTTAGAGGGCAATGAAAGAAGCTTTAAGTTGCCATTAAATTAATAAGCTCCTTTTTTCACAGGACATAAAAAGCTTATGTCCAACTCAGAAGAAGAGCTAGGGCTCTGTAATCTCGCTGAACTGGGGAACACTCTTTTGATCCATCTAGAATTTTATCGTTACATGTTATAAAAGTAAACGTGTCCTCAAAACGAGCTCAACTCCTGGGGGACCCCTGGACATGCCTGCTAGTTGTATTGAAGTAATTTGTCGTTGCTTCTTCCAGAAGGATGCTGCATTTTTTTTTTTTTACTTTCCTGCCTAGTTTATTTCTCTGGGGTTCATTGGTTAATTCAAGTACTAACCAGGATTAACCTTATTCAACTTCTAAGTCCAGAAACGGTGAGCCAGATGTTCCTGATGAAGTTTAGATATGAGAGCTCAGCCATTTCCCTTTAAAAGTAGGATATCAAACAAACAGAGCAGCTCTATTTTTAGTAGTTATGACTTTTTTCATAGATCAGGGAAACATTTATAATATCTCATATTCTCATTAAGCAGCTAACAGCAATTTTGTTCATATATTGCTCCCACGACCTACCTGATCATACAGGTAAATTAGGGTAGAAAAGCTAGTTGCAGTTTCAGTTGCAGTTTCAGTTTCAGACAGCTTTCTTAAACAATTACAGTCCAAATCCTAACCCAGAGAACTTGAGCAGTGAGCCATCTATGGAAAATGGAATTACATTGCATTCAATGAGAGAAAAAGAGAATGCAAATTCAAGGAAAGAAAGTAGTGGAATTAGAGAAGTGATCCTCTTTAATGAAACACACAGAGAACTTAACCATAGACCAGTGATGGCGAACATTTTTGGCACTAAGTGCCCAAACTGGAACGCACGTGTATGTGCGCATGCTGGAGCATCGGAAAATTGAAGACCAGTTGGCCGGTGCACGCATGCCTTTTTTGGGGTGGTTTGTTTTCAGGCTGTTTTTCGGGACATTTCTGGCCTGAAAAAGGCCCCCAAAATGGCCTGAAAACGGTCTGTTTTTTGGCTGTTTTTTGGTCATTTTCCGGCACTCCGGGGCCCACAAAGACCAGCTGGCTGGCACGCATGTGCCAGAAACCAGAAGAGCAGCTGGGTGCCTACTGAGAGGGCTCTGTATACCATCTCTGGCACGCGTGCCAAAGTTTGCCATCATGGCCATAGACTGAGTAAGTAAAAGCAAGCAAGCAAAGAAATATATAAAAAGATATGGTTTCCTGCTACAGCAGTGAAGAAAAATCCTGAGGCTTATTGTTATAGCCAAGAAAGAAATGTACAGATATAATATTAAATTTCATGCTAGAGCAAAAAGAAAAAAGTAAAGATTTTAAAGTTGTAGCATTACATCAGAGGTGGTATTCAGCCAGTTCTGACAGGTTCGGGAGAACGGGTAGCGATAATTATGATTGGTTTGGAGAACTGGCAAATACCACTTTCGATTGGCCCACCTCTTAGCCCTGCCCCTTCCAGGAGTCTCCACATGCCCCTATTTGGCTCCCAGGATGCTTCAGAGAGGTTTTCTAGACCAAAAGCAGGGCACAGGGGTGATGCGCCCCCCCTTCCTATTTGGCTGCCAGGAGGCTTCAGGATGGCTTTCTAGGCAAAAAAATGGGCTGCAGGGGTGGGGTGCAGCAGCCCACCCAGTCACATAACCGTATAGTTACACCCATCGAGTCACACCCACCAAGCCATGCCCACAGAACTGGTAGTAAAAAAATTTGAATCCCACCACTGCATTACATTAACACCACACACATATTTAGATGCTAAGCAGGGAACATTTGAGCTTGTTGAAAGTCACAGCTTAACTTGGAATCTGAAAATAAAAAGAAAGGTTGCTTTCTAGGCAAAAAAGCAGGAAAGAATCTCTAATTGATGAGGGGAGAATGAGAGAGAGAGATATTACCTTTTCCATCAGTGCTAGGCAACCTTGCCCGATATATGTACATAACCATAAACTTTCCTTTCTTTCAGGGATTTTTAACCCGAGGCACTGTTAGTGGCTACCAAAGAAAAATGGAAGAAAGAAAAATGATAGAAATTAAAAGAATATCAAGAGATGATTGGTTTGCCAGCTGAGTTTTTTTATGTCTTTTCTCCTGGCATAAACAAAGGATTGTTAGTTCTGGCTTCTTCAAAGAACTTGTTTCAGAATAATTCATTGTTAAGACACATTCCTATGAAGACATTTTCCTGCTCAGTCTTTCATTGCAGTTTCAGAGTTCAACAATCTTTATCTGCTCTTTGAATTATGTAGCTGTTTGGGAACACCACAAATAGTTCAAATTAATACTATATCATTTTCATTTATGGATTACATGAGAGATGCAGTTTTCTACCAAGGCCCCCTGTTTATCTAAAGATGGATTGATAACCATATTTAAGAAAACAGTTGGCATTCTAAGAAGTTTTAGTATAATCAAAAACTTGTGATAATGCAAACATACAGTTGAGGTTGATGGGATCATATCATATACCCATGATGGTGAACCTATGACACACATGCCCAAAATGGCACAGGAAGCCATGTCACCCGGCACATGAGCTGTCACCCAACTCAGATCCAGTGCCCCCCTGTGCATGAATGCGTGATCCCCCATGCACCTCCCATCGGCTAGCTGATTTTCCGGCCTCTGCCGCGCATCCACAGAGACAGGGGAGTGCACCTGACCCTTCCCCCCTCTTGCGCAGCAAAGGTCTGAAAATCAGCTGGCACAGGAGGGTCATGCAAACATGTGGGGGGCAGGGGGAGCGCATGCAATCCCCATGCTCCCCCCGCCCCACACATGCACGGCAGAGAGCGAACAAATGCAACCGGTTCTTGCTTTTGCATGAATGATCCAATGCAGAGGTCTCCAAACTTGGCAACTTTAAGACTTGTGGACTTCAACTCCCAGAATTCCTCTGCCAGCAAAGCTTAAATTTTCCAAGTTTGGGGACCCCTGATCCAATGGATCGTTCGTTGCATGGGTGTTTTGTAATGTCAAACAGGCGGCAGTCCCATTTGGCCCGTTGAGTTGCCCTGACAGTTTGCATGCATGCGGTTGCCATGGTGATGGGGGAAGACACAGCCCCATCCTCTCGCAATGGCTGCCTCCATCCCTGTAGTGCTGCACAAAAAGATGAAGGAGCATGTCTCTGCATTGTCATGGCCATAGTGGGGGGTGGGGGTGGCCCAACCGAAGGAGTCGCA
>JANHGC010003235.1:49389-63244 GCA_027560395.1 Boaedon fuliginosus | reverse complement strand
GTCAGGGTTGAGTCTGAGTCTATTGGTCCCCATCCAGACCCTCACAGCCTCCAGGCACCGGGACATCACCTCGACAGGCCAAATTGTATGGAATGCATTTATATACATTTAAATTACATTTAGAATGCTTTATATATCACATGTTGTAGTAGATGTAAGTCAGGAAAGGCTCACATGTTGCTTTAGAATTTTTCAATTTTCCCGTTTTTAAACTGCAAAATTCTATCCTAAATTTTAACAAGGTGAGAGTTCTCTTGACTAGGGATTTAGACAACAGTCCCATGACCGTAATTCTATTTCAGGAAGTGCTGATAATATCCATATTTCAAAAAGAATGTCTTTGAACCTACGTACACTTACTCCATCTCAAAATGAGACAATTGTAAAGCCATGGTACTTATTTTAGACTTCAAAGGTACTAGAGAAAAGGCCTATGAATGCTTAAGAGCTGAAAGACTTAATTACAAACACACACATACACACTTAAAAAAAATGTAAAATGGGGATCACTGCTCTGAGTGTCTGATGGAAATGGTAAATACATACGTAACATACTCACTGATTTTTTTTCTAATCAGCTGGGAATCTTGCTCATTCCATGTATGTATTTCCATTTTTAAAATCATGCCACTAGGACACAGAAGGCTTGGTCAAGAGCACTGAGTTGACCAGCTGCTAACAAAGCTGGCCTGAGGTTCAAATCCCAATCAAAGCACCAATCACAAAGAGGCAAAGCAAACATTAGAGGCAGAGAGAGGGAAGATCGTAGAAAAGGAAGCATCACAGGAAGAAAATGGACCCAGCAAACCATCCTGCTCATCAAATTGTTCTTCTGCACCCCAGTTCATTAAAAGGACTTCAAAACTTTCTTAACCTGTGCTGTGAACGTCATTAGTCTATCAACCAAAAAAATCTCCAGTAAACAAATTTTCAGCCACAACAACAGGTTAAAAATACTGAAGTTATAATTACATAATCAGCATGATAAAAATTCTTATAGACAGAACGCAAAGCTTTCATACAGTGCTAGAAAGAGGACAGGTCAGCCATGCTCGAGCCCGCATTTCTCCCCACCTCAGGCAGCGCGTTGTTAGCATTATCTAGAGCGGCAACCTCCAAACTTGGAGTCTCAGCTCTGATCTGAAGCACCTCTTCCATTCCAACACTGCTAGTGGAATCTTGAGATTGCAGCAACAAGTTGATGTGATCTGGGACGGCATCATCGGCAGCCGAATCACTGTTTAGCTAGAGACAAAAATGCATCCATTCATGTTTTACAAAATAAAAGTCAATGCGTGTTCATACATAAATGCAAAGCAAAATGCAGACATGAGGCTACTCATTCTATTTGTAAGACTGTATCCTGAGTCTATCTACCATGCTTAAGAATATTACGAACGGGAATTCTCATAAGGGCAAAGATAATATAATAAATAATATTGATGAAGAGGATGCATTGGCTAACTCATCGGAAGTAGTCTTTTAGCACAGCTAGCTTTAGTCAACATATGTCATCAGATGCCTTTGCTGTCCCAAATACTGAATTAACTATGTTAATTAAGTATTCTTCTTTCACTGCAGAATCTCAAGATTCCAAAAATGGAAAAAGACTTTCGTATTATCAGTACATTATTTTACACCCAGAATAATTTCTAAATACTTTAAATGTAATTGTTAACTAAACTGCCCATTAGAAACAGCCAACTAGTTTTCTTTTTTTAGTTTAATTTAGCTAATCCTAATCCTAATCCAATTTGTGATTTAAAATAAACCAGAAATGTAATTACTAATCAAATTAATTACTATTGTATTCTACTTAAACCTTTAAACTCTTTTAGAGTTTGGGGTAGATGTAAATTTTCTATGGTATGAATGTGCAGTTACATAAATGACAGGAGTTAACTTTGAAATACCAAGACATATTGGCACATTAGCTTTATGCTGACATAAATATACCCAATAACCTTCTTATTTATGCTCTATTGATAAAACCTATTCCAAATCCCATTCTGCTATGTCTTATTTTATTAGAAGCAAGCACTTAGGACAAGTGTCATTCACAGTTTAAGACAACATTTCATTGGGTAACCCCATTCCAAATCCAGAAAGAGGATCTAGTATTGTGTCCCAAACTCATAAGCTGCCCACCCTTCCTGCAAATGAGAATCTACGAGGCAGCCTTGAAGGTTAAAGGCAAGGGCTGCTATTCTGATGCAAAAACCATCTGTGTTTTACCATTTGGGAGCGTGATAGTATCTGGCTTGCGCTCAGGCCTTCTTCTTCCGAGGACTCATCAGTATCTTCTTGGTTGGTCAGGTTCAAGCTGGGAGTGCTACCTGAGTACTGATACTCTTGGAGAGATGGCGTGTCCCCTTTCTCAATACTGTCCAGTGAACGCCTACGGACGCCCCAGTTGAAGTTGTCCATGCTCTCTCCCTGTAAGGAGAAGGAAGTTTATTCCAACGTGTTTAAGCCACCCCGAGTGCTGAAATGAACACAGCAAAACAAAGCCACACAAATACTGAGAGCAGAGTTTCAATCAGCCCTTCAAATTCATTGCATAATTAAATTTTATTAAAATGGCTTTCCCTTTAAAGCGTTTAAATACATGGTAACGTATTTTTTTCTCAATTTTTTTTTTCACAAAATCATCTTCCGAACTAAATGGGCTTAAAAATTATCTACAACCATGTATCCTTTGCAGTTACCAAGATCATCTGACTTTCAAGCACAGACAGACAAATACACTACAGATGACTGACAACAGATGAAACAAGCCACTGCACCAGGCTGCAACTTACCTGCAGCTCCTGGTTCGCAAAAAGAAAAACACACATAATTAGAACGAGACAAACACTTAAAAGATACTTTTTAATGGAGGCTACTTTATATTGCATAAGCTTGCCGGCAGTAGAAGACTGATTCAAGCTTTGGAAATACTTTTTTTGTCAAGCCCCCTATTATTTAATTGATTTTAGAAAAATTGGTGCAAAAACATTATGAGACACACACTTAAAACAGATGGCTATGGCACATTTTTCAGTGTTAACATATATTAAAACTAATTTTGAGAACGGCTTGAAAGTAACTGCAGTGAAAATTCAAAGTGGACTTTATCTACATTTGTTTGATTAAATGCACAATGTGTAAATTTTATTCAGTGCAAGAAAGGATCAACATTTGAGCTAATTTCGGTCTTGATAAGCATGTCTGGCTGTTGCAGTTTTCTGCACCCTCTTTGGGTGATTTTCCCAGGTGCTTAGAATTTAAATTCACTATTGATTCATTATAGGTATTTTATGGTTACAAAAGCAAATCCTGCAACCCTGTTGATTTGCACTAACTCAAAGTCACCCAGAATGAGATCAGTGGCCAGGGAGGGGAGAGGGTCTTAAACGTGGTTCCAACATTTCCTGAACACTTAAAACACCCCCCTGCATTTGTCCCACCCTTTTCTGAGCCAATGAAACATAAGGGAAATGCTTCAGAGAAGCACTAAGCAGTTGGAAGTGTGATGGTTCCGAGATCAAGATGTTGAATGGATTACAGTTCTGGCAGTCATTTGGATTACTGGAGATAGGAGAGAAGAGAATCTATTTCTTGGTAGAAAGAAAAACTTGGGAATTGCTAAAATTCCTCATCTATAGGAGTTTGTTTCCAGAGGTATGAAAGATTTATGTGAATACCCCTTCCACCTCCATAGGGATGGTGTCATTTGAAGGACTGTTCAGCTTTCCCCAATATCCACCCTTGGATATTTCCATGCACTGCAATGGTATATTATAAATGACAAGTTATTACATTTTACTATTTAAAAACAGAGAAAAATGCAGATAAAGATGATAAATGCACCATGAACCCAGACACAATATGGATGGCTGAAAATCAAATCAATTTCAACATACTCATGTCAATATACATTGTGCAGTATTAATTGAGATTTTGATGATACCTGCAGGCTATATTTCAAGTTTTATATAGTTTCATTTGGCTTTCTAGAGTTGTATTCTCAATTAAATATAGATACAGTCTTTAATTCACCATTAAGCAGGAAATTGGCAAAATGTCAGATACTGTTCATATTTCTACATATCAGATTAGATCAAAGTAAAAAGCAGAGGGAGTAGCTAGTATGAACGAAAGAGCTCATGGTGTGCCAAACAGCACAATATAAAATTATAGAGCCAATGCTTTTTTTTCCAAGCAGGAAGTGCAAGAGATGGCATGCCTGGATTTTTTTTAGTGCTTTGATTAATTACAGTACAGGGTTACAAAGCGCAAAAGGAAAGGACAGAATCTCAATGTTGTTACTTTTTCTTGAAGAATAGGCTTGAATGAAGCTACCGTTACACAGTCTTACCTCTGCATCTTCCAATTCAACATCTAAAAAGTCAAAATCCTTAAAAACTCCAAACTGTTGTTCACTTGTGTTATCTTCTACAACCACTTCTTCTTCTTGAATTACTTCCTCTGTTGCAGAAATAAGACTTGTTTGCTGGTCCCCCGCTTCTAAGTCTTCGTTAGAAGAAAAGATAACCTACAGTGTAATCAGTAACATAGATAAGCATGAGTAAAATTGGAGTACCAATATAGATGTTTACAGATATTGAAATTAGAGGACAGGAACGGATGGAATTATATTTAAACACCATTTAATAACTAATAAGACATTCTGTTACAATGTAAAAGCTTTCTAGTCCTTAAACTCACAACAACTTTAGTATAACAATTTCTTTAATTGATGGGCACGTGGCTCTTTCAGGAATTTAAAATTACTCACTGAAGGGTTCTTGGGGATTCCTGATTCTGGACCACAAAGAGATAACACATTCATTAGTTTCTCCCTTGTTCGTCGCTGGAAAAGAAATCAAAACACTTGTAAATATTTAAAAGATGCTTGCTTTCTTTTGCTACAAAGAGATGTTTTTTTGCATTTTAAGATTTATGCAGCGGATCACCTGAGATAACTGTGGCCTCTTCCAGCTCACAGGAACCAAAGCGTTAGAATTTGATCCAGAGGAAGTGGAAGATGTACTTCTTGTAACAGCAATGACTTTAGCTTTGCCATTCCTACCCGTGGCACTGTGCTGATCGCCGTATTTGTTCCCAATAATTGGGGTCTATAAAACAAAGACAAACTTAGTTTTTTAGGTCAACATATTGCCCAATTTCACAAAGGTCTGTAAGGCAGAGTTAACATGCAAAGCCACAAACTATGATCTATAAACCATCATATACGGGCTTATATGATATATTATTGTGGTAATTGTTTGCAGTAGTAGAGGAAGATTTCTTTCTTTTTTTATCTTTTCCAGGGTGAGAACATTCTCCTTGCCAGGAGCTTTTCATTCCTTTCACCAATCTTTTCATTTTATCAGGCAAATCATTATTTTTCTTTTGCACAGCCAACTAATGGCAAGCTGCATAAAGGGATGTTGGGTTTGGGGGAGGTAAATCAGCTGCTGTCAGTCCTTCATGGGTAGCTAGAAACAGACACTAGAAATAGTAGAATTTCTTTTTTATTGATAAAAGCGATGATAACAGAATTTTGTAAACCTGAGAGCATTTGTTCTTCTCTCCATTTCATATCTAATTTTATTCTTGGGATCCTGGAATGAAATGAAGGGAAAAGAAGTTTTTGCTCTGTTCCCACTCTTCCTTTGGCTGAAACCATCGTTCATCCTTTTGAAATACCGAATAATTATATTGTTTCTTCCATCAAAATGCAGGCAATTTAAAAGACTTCTGGATGGGATGTTTTATTTTGGGCTCAGAACAACCCATTTTTCCTCGTATGTGTACATCCTTAATTTCAACTTAAAATATGAGTGTCTGACCTTTTGGCTAACCAGGGCTGCACTGAGTAAAGAGAAACTGTGTGTTACTAGCTGTCCTTGGTCACATGCAGCCTGTGGGCCACAGGTTGGACATGCCTGACTTAGAAGAAAATTAAGCATGCAAAATGAAAAAAAAAGAACTCTTTTACCTCTGATATGTCAAAATGAAAATCTAAGGTCTTCCCAGGCAGTTCTTTGGAAACATTGTTAAAAATTTTTGTAAATGAAATTTCAGGCGAGCTTATATCACCGCCATAAGATTTTGGAATATCATTTGGTACAACAAGACTGGCTGAACGCGATACCACCAATTTCAAAATATTAAGCGCTTCCTTCCAGTAGGGACTCTATTAATAAAGACAGGAAAAAAAGACAGATATACTCCCATTAATCAGAATAATAACTTAAAAATACAAAATCCTACTATATCTGAATATAAAGCTGTTACATTTTTATGAACAAGTCAACAAATGTGATTTTGAATTTTTAACATAAATACAGTTTAAATCCTTCTAAAAACCTGCTTCACAGAATATAAGAAGATGCGTGAAGCTTCTCTTTTTTTGTTGCTAAAGAGCTCCACTCAGTTGCTTAAGGTACTCCTGTTTTTTTCTGCATATGTGTACCACTTTTTGCAGAGCTGTACCACTTTCTTAAAGAGGTGCTTAGAATGTTTTTCAAAGAACCTCTACAGGCCTACCATTTACCGCAGGGCTGTCAAACTCACAGCCCACAGGCTGGATGAATCATGCGATGGCCACACCCATGTCTGGTTTAGCAAAGGGGGAAAAAGTCGTGGTACATCACATGATGATGCCGTGATGACCTGAGTTTGACACCCCTGATTTACCACTTACAAGTATGTGAATGTTAATTATGCATGCTAAAGCATTTAGCAGTGTAGCTGGCACTTAGAACTTAATTACCTTTCTCATAGTTATTTTATAGTCGGTTTAAATTAACAGCATATTTCACAACAGGCAACTGGAGTAAATTAATCTTAGGTAGAAAGGCTGCTTCAGTTGCTTAATTTCAGAATATGGAGGGAGGGGGGATAAAACTCCCAAGTTCTCTATTAAAAAATCAGAGGAAGAGGGCCACTCCACAGGAAGAGAGTTGGCTAAGTGCATTTGCTTTATTTTATGATGAAATTCAAAACAATATCTCCGATTGAAAGGTCAGAAAATGGGATGAGAAGGAAAATTTACAAAAAAGCATCAACACAGCAGGTCTTGCTTTTAAGTTGCTGGGAGATTGGTTCCACTTGACAAAATTTGAAAAACAGTTATCATGAAATACTCCCTTTTATCACCACATGATTTATCATAACAACAAAAATATGGCCTATCGTAACAGTATACCCAGATTAAAGTTCAATAATGAGCATTTTGCCCACAAATAGCTCCTTCATGCGAACCTTACTCAATCAAGAAGTCTCTAGAGGGGTCCTTGGTGCTCTCTGAGCTTTTGGCAGTGGTTTGCGCTCCAGGTTTGCCATTTAGCTCTCTAATGTTTCATTACCATTGTCATCAGCAAGACTCTGGTAGAAGCATCTTGTTATGTTCCTCTTGAACTTATATTTATCTTTTTATTTTATTTTTTTATTTTGTCAAACATATACACGATAACAGGTAGGGTATAAACGTAAACATGAACAAAGAAGATGTATACAGGTGAATGGAAACAGGAAGACAGGGACAACAGTCACACTGGTACGCTTATGACCCCCCCCCCTTTAATTTATATATGTCTTGTGTGCTGGTGTGTCGGTTGGTCGCATGATTGGCCGTTCATTTGCTGGTATATTTAAATTCTGAGGAGCTGATTGGTTCCGTTGTTGAGGAGCCAAGTTGGTACAGTGGATAGAATGCAGTACTGCAGGCTCCTTCTGCTGCCTGCCTGCAATTTGGCAGTTCGAATTTCACCAGGCTCAAGCTTGACTCAGCCTTCCATCCTTCCAAGATTGGTAAAATGAGGATCCAGATTGTTGGGGGCAAGAGGCTGACTCTGTAAACTGCTTAGAGAGGGCTGTAAAAACACTGTGATATAAGTATGTAAGTCTAAGTGCTATTGCTATTGCTTGTTCGAATGGTCTGGTTTTTTAAATGTTCATATGCTGCGAATTTATTAAAGCCTGATATTCTACAAAAGGGGTAATTAACAAGCTTATTGATTTAGAACCAGCATATGAGCACTTGAGAAACTGGACCATTCGAATGACCAATCAACAACGGAACCAATCAGCTTCTCAGAATTTAAATATAGCATCAAACGGACAGCCAATCATGTGACCAACTGAACACACCGGCACCCAAGACATATAGAAGCTTAAGAAGAACAGAACAAGATGCTTCAATCAAAGTCCTGCTGATGATCTTACGCAGCCTGGTAACAAAACATTTGGGAGCTAATTGGCAAGCTTGAGAGCAAACAACTGCTAGAAGCTCAGAGAGTACCAACCCTCAATGAACAGTACTAAAAGTGGTAATAAAATCATCTACATAGGCTCCTGATCTTCTGAAAAGGCATCAAGTTAACAGGCATAAATATCTGACAGGGATTAAATTAAATGAATTACTTAGAAGCCTTATTTCTAATTGCCACAGGATAAGCAGATTACTGTGCCACTATTCTATGGCCACATTTTGCTGCTAAAGAATTCTAGTAGCTGTATCTATTTGGGAGAGAAATAATTCAAACACACTATTTTTTTGCAAAGTTCATTTGGAAAAAAAATACACCATGCAGAAATTGGATTTATGAGTGATTATCTTTTGAGAACTTTGTATTAATTTCAACTGATTACAACTAAAATGTTCCATCTAGGTATCTTTAATATTATTTGGACAGCAAATTGGCATAAAATAAATATGTACTGTAGCCATATATGCGGAACCGTACAGACTGGATAAACTATATCCCATAATTAAATAAAACTGTAGTTTTGACTATTTATAAAAATGTTACAAAAAGCTTTTATTGCCATTTGCTCTGGGATACGAAAAAAGGAGGGGCCTTTGGACTTCATGCATTTTTCTAACATCTCTCTTCGATGTTCCTAAGATTGTAAAGATAAAAATGTGGCTCTTGTTGGTAATTGGCGGGGCATTTTCAAGGACCAAAACGTGCCTTCTGCCTTAAGGTGTGCATTTTACCTCTTAGAATAAATCCAAATCAAGCTTGGTTTGACTCTTTGCATTGGGCGTACATGGCTGAGGAATTCTAGGAGTTGAAGTGCACATATCTTAAAGTTGCCATGTTTGAAAAGATTAACATATGCTGGACAAATGTGGCAGCCGTACACCCTGACGCAGAGGAACACAAAATCCATTTCTCTAAATGGAAAGATACGACATTTTCAAATGTGTCCCTTTAATTGACTCACCTGAACGTATTTGCCAATGATCTTTATGATCTCCAAATTGAACTGCTTCACCGGTGCTGTGGACAGGTCAACGTGGCTCAAAAGGCTATAAATGATTTGCAGCAAAGACTGTTGCATGCTGGAGATCCCTTTTTCTAACAGCTAAAAACAGATGTGTAAAATGGATTATCCAAAATATCAAATGACATTAAATGCAAAAGAGTAAGCTATTAGATAACATGTCTTTAATGGACCTGCCCTCACATTCAATAAACTAAGTATCAGAAAAAAAGGGTGGGGATTTCAAGAAGGTAGGGGGAGGATTTATAAAAATAAAGAAATTGATTAATTATGGTTTTTAAAGTTTAGTGATTAAATTTACACTTTTAAAATTAAGATTGTATAAATATATCTGATTAAATCTAGATATACCAATTAAGATTATAAAAATGATGTGAAACATATTAAGATTTGTAACCCATAACACCACAAATGGACAAATGATGCATATTTTAAATGATTTCTATTTTGTTGGAAAATAATAAAAAAATTTGAAACAGTATAAACTAAGTATTATCTGATGTATAACATTAGAAGTGTATATTTGGAAGTTTAAAAGCCACTGTAGTATAATGATTAAGGTGTCGAACAAGAACTGAGAAGACACATTTGGTAATTCTAAAAAGTGAGAAAACAAAATGTGCAACTTCAACTGGAGAATAGTATCCAGTAACTGAAAGAGATATCTAAATGTACAAAGAATTATTACCTCTGCAAGGTACGTTATCAGATTAAAAGTTGTTTCTGAGAATGAGTCATGCAAATATCTGCACACTACATTAATCCAATTAGAACAGTCTCTGGAGTAACTGTGGGTACTGTATAAACACATCATATGAGCCAAATTAGCAAGGGTTGGGGATTTCTCTTCTGTACAAACCTAAAAACAAAAAGTCAAAGTATTAGTTACTGGAATATCTATTTAAACATTTAATTTTAAAAGAGTCCTGACTTTGTTACAACTTGTAACAGCCATGACTATAGATTTTGTTTGAATTCCAAATCTCATTAAGGAATAATGTGCTTTGTTTGGTTCTGGCTTAAGGTTATGAACCCAGCTAATCAGTTAAATTGATTGGGTAAGCAATCAGTTTTAGATAGAGCAGATTGACTGAAAAGAGTTGTTCCTTTGTTAGTTATGATTGTCTTAAATCCTAGTGACTGCAATACATTTACTTTAAATATATAAATCTATTCACTTGAGACACCAGTTTATGTGGCATTGCAGCATTTATAAATTTTGGTTTGGGATAAAAGCATCAAGAATCTAGCAAGATTGGGTTTTTTAGCTGTTGCTTAAAGCCAATGTAGGGTGCTCCTTCTGGAGCTCTGGGCTTACTCAAAGCACCATACATGCAACCCACTTAGATGCCAGTGTTTGGAATTTTCTCTATGCAATGCAGAATAGCCAAGTTTTTGCTTTGGTAAAGACCTTCTGAAAGCACTCCAGACTTTCCTTAGCGGGCTTGGGTAGATGTCTTATCATCTTCAATTGATTGTCACTGCCCAACCTTAAACTGCTGCTATCACTGTCTTTTGTTCTTCTAGCTACTACATTCTTACCATTGTTGTTACTATGGCTCCATCCAACCTCAAATGCCACACTTTTTTCCTTTGCCACTCTACATCACCTCCCTTCTGATCTTCCCAGTAACATCAGAACTGCAAATTTTGATTTCTTTTCCCTCCTTTTCCTTTTCCCACTCTGTTACAGCTGAGCCCCTTCTTAAAGGGCAGGTTTTTGGCAGAGTGGATGGAGGTGTCAGTTCAGCCACTTTGCTATTGCATATCCATCCTTCCACAGTGAATCTGAATCTCCCCTTCCTCTTGTTTGCTAGAACACTCAGATGTAATTTGTTGAATATAAGAATCAATTTTTCCAGCAACGTAGTTTGAAGTACCACAATTAAGCTGGGATGAATAGTTTTGACCCTAAATAAAAACCCCACAGATGAGCAAGATTGGACCATAGCTGGAACCTGGATTTCTGACTGACTGAAGGAGCCTTTGTATTATGATCCAATCTATTTATTGTTAACCTAAAATGGTAGTAGACTTGGACACCGCAAGTGAACAACCCATTTTGTTGTGTCCATGGTGTAAATAGTGGGAATATTATGAACTCAAGAGCCTCTCATAAGGGCAGAAGAGGCTTTTTGAGTTGGTTTATTTTTATGAAAGTTGACTTCCTCAATTACAACATCCGCAAAAGAACATCTATGAGAGATAAGGCTCTGTTGATGAAACACTGAGGAACTTTAAAACACAAGGGAGAAGAATGATAGATGGAGAAAAAGAGGAATAAAAAAGGAAGAACGCTTATACCAAAGGTAAACTGGATATTGTAATTCTAAGGCAGCCAGCCAGCCGAAAGAGATTCAAGGAAATAAGAATGAGGGAAAGATATTCAGGAAGAAGGTTCTGGGGAAAATATTAGTGGCAGAACTCTTTCAAAGTCTATACAGGTCCAAACCCATGTGTGAATGTACAGACAACACATTTGATCAAATTGCCTTCACCATGAAAACTAAAAAATATTGAATTATTTCTGGTGATTACCTACCTTCGCTATTCTGTCAGCTGTTTCTTTGCAGAACTGACTTGGATTATCAAAATGTTGAATTAAATGAGGCAATAAACATAATATGTTAAGAGGAAATCCTGCACAGAAAAAGATGAAGTTGAATTTATCTGCAGAATTTAGAAAACTATGGTAATTTCTATCCTTTCTAGACAGCCACTTCAAGATGTACTATCTGTAAATACTTTCAATATCAGCAAAAATAAAAATGCCTAAGAAACCTGTTGTATTGAGGGAAGGCGATTTGGCTACCCCAGTTGCACAAGTCCTAAACAACGCAGCCAGTAGTACAAATTATCAGGACACCAGGTTATCTACTTTGCCATATGCTATCATTTTTACAATGTTTTAATAACGGATGAGAGGAAAAGCAACCCAGAAATGAAATCCAAACAAGACCGAGGTGCTATTGGTATGGAGAAAGTTGCATGCAGGGATTGAGGCAAAGTCCATTTTGAATAAGGATGCATATCCCGAGAAAGAACAGGATGCCAATTTGGGAGTGCTTTTTGGTCCCCAGTGATTGTGAGATTTCCAAATAATAACTACAGCCAGGAGACCCTATACAGAATTACGGTTATACAAATGATAACTCTTCATGAGTTGGGCAGCCTTAGCAATATAGCCCATTCCACTTCCTTTCTTAATCTTCTGCTTGGTGCATTTCAGGTTGCTTCTGAAGTGTTAAGAAAATGCAGCTGGCACAAAATGCAATAGCAAGATTGTAAGTCAGAAGCTGGTGAAATCCTAAGATGCCTATAGTGGAAGTTTTGCCCTGGCACTGCTAGATACAGTTTTAAGATGCTGACATTGGCCTTAAGCCCCCTAAAATGGCTTAGGCACTCTTTTCAGATCCTTTCAGAACCTCATCTATTTCATAATATTCCTGCCAGGCCCCAGGGAAACAAAATGCATTTTAATTTTATTTTAATTTAAATGGTAGCATTTTTATGCTTTATAATTTCTAATTTTGGAAGCAGCCTTGAAAGGGAAGGATTCACTAGAAATCTAATAACAAATCTAATAGCAAAATGCATAAAAGAACCCCTACATTAACTCACAATTCTGGACAGTGTAATTTCAAAAAGATTTTCAAAGTACCTGCTACTTGGGATGGATCCACCAACACGTGCTTGGAAACTGTAATGAGCTTGCTAAGCAAGTGAACTGTCATTTCTTGGGTTGACACCGAGGTGAACCCCTTCAGGAATAACTGCTGAAGGCCTGGAAAGTTATTCCACTTTAATTTACTCTGCATCTGTTCAATCTTCTCCCTGCTCTCAGGTTTATCCAGAGGCAAATGAACAAGAAGCTTATTGAGGAGCCTGAGAGCCAGGAGGTACTCATACTCATAATCTGATTCCAGCAAAGAGGCTGCAATCCAGAATATGGTGGCCATCAGGTTGACAGGATCAGTAGTGGGCTGCACATCGTGCATTCCTCCCTCTTTCAGGGAGGAAAGGCTTCTAGTCCTTGCTAAGCTGTTGGAGTGATTTATCCTTCCATCCATTATGTCCAGCGTGTTGCTCCTCCGTCGGTCACTCTTCCTTTCGCCTATCAAACTCAGTCGCAAAGAGTTGCTTTTCGCGTGACTGTAATAGCCTATGAAGTGGCCAGAGTTCACGCGGCTTGTGCTTAGGTTTATCTGACCGGTGCTTTTTCTGTTCGCTGCATATTTGTTCCCCAGTAATGGGTCATAATAGGAAGCACTGAAACGAAAAGAGAACGTGGCAGGTGAAAGTCGCATTCCTCACCCCAAGACCATCAAGATTACGAATTAAGAAAAAAGTTGATTAACATCCCTCCATTTCAAATACAGAGAAGTAACATTACTTCTCTTTTAATCAACAATGCTATACATTAATTTAAAAAAAAAAGACATACCTTTTTTCGTGTGTTTCAAGGAAGGGGGGAACTATCATTTTTCTTTAGACATCATGGTATTATATCACATTATTTATTTATTTATTTATTTATTTATTACATTTTTATGCCGCCCAATTCCCGAAGGAC
>JANHGC010003234.1:83966-95596 GCA_027560395.1 Boaedon fuliginosus | reverse complement strand
CCCTCATCTTTCCTCCTCCCTTACTTCTCCATCTTCCTTCCTAATGCTGCAGGCTACAATTCCCAGCGTTCTTTGCCCAATTTGCATGCCTTGCCTCTATTGGCTGGAGAGGGTCCGATTTGCATGTGTTGCTTGGAGCCCTCTGCACATGTGCAGTAGAGCTTGGCAGTGAAATGTGGGTGTGGGTGTGCAGTTCGGCACCCTTTTTTGAGGGTGCAGACCCCCCAAAGGCGTTCGTGACACCCCCCCCAGTGCTCGTCTCCAGAGGGCAAGGTATTTCCTGGCAAGTTTGGGCAAGATTGGTGCTGGCATGGAAGAGCCTATTCAGGACATACTCACAAACCCACAAACCAACACATCCACACTTCTCTTTTATAGATATAGATGACATGGAGAAACAACACAGTCTAGTTTGGATGTATACATGACATAGCAAGAAAAACGAATCTTGCAAGTTTACCAGACGGATGCCATAGGGAACAAAGCTGTTACAGAATCTGGTAGTTCTGCTGGAAACACTTCGAAATCTCACCCCAGAGGGGAGCAACAGAAACAGACCGTGAAGTGGGTTTGTGGGGGTCTCTAACAATGCTTTGAGCTCTAAGCACATAGCGCTTATAAGAAGTACCCTGAATGACAGGAAGCGAGCGTCCTATAATCTTCTCGGCTGTCCTTACCACTCTCTGAATGGACTTTCTCTCTGAGGCATTGCAGCCACCAAACCCAACAGTGATGCAGTTGGTTAAAATGCTTTCAATCATGCCTCTGTAAACATTGGCCAGGACAGAAGAAGAAAGTTGTGCTCTTCTCATCCGACACAGGAAATGCAGACGCTGTTCACTAAGGATGACATGTGGACAGGCCAGTTCAGATTGTCTGGATCCCCAGATACTTAATACTGTCAATCACTTCTGCAGCTGCATCCTTAATACTGAGTGGAGTATGACCATGCTGGCTCTTTTTAAAATCTACGATGATTTCCTTTATTAACATTTAGAACCAAATTACTTTTATTGCACCAGTTCACCAGTGCCTTCATTTCTTCTCTATAAACATCGTTGTCATCCTGGATAAGACCCACCACTACAGTGTCATCCGTATACGTCAGATGACACTGATGACATACGATTCGTAGCAGATTTTCCACAGCAGTCATGAGTCATCAAGGTGAACAGTAGTGGACTCAAGATACAGCCCTGTGGGGAACCTGTACTCAAGAAGATGGAGCTGGAAACTTTTCTTACAATTTGCAAAAATTGGGATATATCAATAAGGAAATCCAGTATACAATTACATAAAGGAGTATTAAAACCTAATAAACCCAGTTTGTTCCAAAAACTGCTGAGGAATATGTTGAATAAGTCAGTTGCCAAAATCATAGAGAGTTCTAAGTTATAAATCATGTATGATTTATCATGATATGTGACCTGAGGTCATCAGTGTACACTACTGTAATCTTCTCAGACCTATCAGTGAATTGCCTGCTTACTCTTTCATTCTTCGCTGTTTAAGAGTGTAGATTAAGAGCTTAATTCACAAATTATGTTATATTTAAATATAGACATTCATTTTTAGCTTAGTATGTTGTGTGAATTTCTTAAACCAGTTTCCTGCAATGATTCATATTTAAAAGTAGCTCCAATTTAAAAAAAAACATTAAAAAATGGATTAACAATTTTTTGTGACAAGATTCAGGGGACAATTCTGGAAAAATGTCCACTTTTATATTTTTAAAAACAATCTTGTAAATTTTAACTATTAACAATCCTGGTCAGATGATTCAATTTTCAAACTATTATCAGATTCAATATTACATTATTTTCCAGTTACTATAATGTTTATAAAATAAAAAATAATACTATAATTAATCGTATAAATTCTGAATGACCAACTAATAAAATGTTTTTAAAAACAATATACCTTTTCAGCTACACCTTTGTGGCATAAGAAAACACTGACCTGGGCTTACCCAATATCTCTTTCTGTTTCACATTAATCATTTAGTGAATTTACTGAGAATCAATCATTAATATAGAGTAGTTATTTACATTTCTGTTCCCTAAAGGCCATTTTAAACCAATAAGCATATATGCTAACTGATAATGATCCATAGAGAATGATATCAGTCCAACATTTATTAAATAGCCATAGTCTGTGAATGTGTGATTATTTAATGAATGTACAAGATAAATGTTCTATATAGAATTTGCATTGTGATGCATATACTCATTAATACTGAGATATTGATGATAAATTATGCCAAAATAATATAGCACCTCTGGATTGATTATAGCAGTAATAAAGAGTCTACATTTTCTCACCATCTTAATCTTGAAATTAATTTACCTAGACATTTTTATTATTGATATATAATTCTTAATCCAAAATATACAGCTGGTAACTTCTTTGACAAAAGGGGCCATCTAACTATCACATGATTGTATTTGTCCTATTCCTGGCTGTGCCAGTGTGAGAAAAACCCAGAATAAATAGAATGAATGCTTTCATTTTGTGAGGGCAGAACACATAGAAGTTCATTCACCCTTCTTATTCTTGCTCTGGGGGTGGGGTGGGGAAAACCCAGAATATCATCTTTCAATTTTGAACAGTTGAAGAAAGGATTGCCACTCTTAAAGACAAATAAGGCCACTGGATGAAATAATAGTGTGTGTGTGTGTGGGGGGGGTCTTTAAGGTGAAAGAATAATTTCTATATAACCTTTCTATTGTACCTAATTAAGTAGAAATAACTGTAAAGCAATTAGTAGACAAATACAAGCTATGCTGTTTTAAAGGCTCTCAATTGAAATGAATTAAAACAAAGCTGGAGAGTAGGTGAACCTCCAGACGTTACTGAACTAGAACTTCCAACAATCCTTCCCATTAAACATGTTGAATAAAGTGGTAAGATCATGTAGGGTCCATCAGCGCAAAATAGATAGGAAGTAATAAATAACTTAGTAATCATCCAAATCAAGATTTCTAAAGGGAATCTGTTTGTGTAGAATGTCTTTCCCTGATCTAATGATTATCAGATCTATTGGGATTTAAATTCCCGAATTTTATTTTGTTTTGACTTTATCAGCATGTTATATAAAAAAACGTTTTAAGTAAAATTCCTAATCATGATAATTTAGAATTATGTGATCAATAATGCAGTGTAGCTGTCTACCAACTCTGAGAAATATTATTTTTTAAAGAATATGTAAGCATATTATCAGTGAGAAGGTTACAAAATCTGTAAAGTTTATCAAAGGATGATGCTCAAATTATTAAGAGGAGAAAGATTTTTAAATATGCAAGGCTGTTATGCAATACATTGTCAAATTCAATAGTATTCTAAAATGTATGCTAGTACACATTGTAAATCAGAAAATGCTTTAGTCACAAAGTAAATTCTCTGTAGGATGACATGATTTATAGCTAATTTAATATATAACTGTTTTTCTTTGGTTTTCTGTTTTTATTTTTGTGGATATTGATTTCACATATTAGCCTGCTGAAGCTTCAAGTGATGTGATGAACCTTGGTCAAACTGTACGCATTCAGCCAGTGCCTGAAGAGAGAGATCGTGAATTACCTGACTGGAGTGAAAAAATAGCTCATGGCATCTTATCAGGTATTCTCAGACTTTAGATACTATATGTTGGAAATTTCCAAGTATGGCTGGATCTTATGGAAGTTATAATCTCTGTGCATCCATATGGTACTAGATTGAATAAATCTGCACTGATGCTTAATTTATCTCTTGCTGTTATGCCAAAATACATTTTATGACCAAAACCAGGATAGGTAATAAACAGTTGAGTAAATCCAATTTTTAGTAAAACCATGTTAAAATCCTGTAAACAGAAATTGCAGTCAAACATAATTTGTGTTCATTATTAGTTACATTAGTGCAAAGATGGTTTTAAAAAATATATATTTAAAAACTAGTTGGCTTCTGGTTTCGCACTTCATTCCAGAGTGACATCTAGATAGTACAAATATTTATCATTTAATAATTGTTATTTTAATGGATTGGAAAACATAGTTGCAACTGCTTTCTTGAAATTGCTTAGAGATTTGGCTGAAATTAGTGTGCAGTATGAACATCTTCCCTAAAAATTGACATGGGCTAATTTTTATTAGTTGAAAGCCAGGTTTGAATTTAACATACTAGTGTGACTCTGGGGCAGAAAGGGAGTTAGCAGAGGTTTAGCATAGGTCGTCTTCTCTTAACATCCATTTGTTCAGCAACCACTCAGTTACAACAGTGCTGTAATAAGGAGCTTACAGTCCTGGTAGTTCTAGCTGTTGCAGCACCCCTGTGGTCACATGAACAAAATTTGGACCCACTTAGATCCAACTGCATTTATGACCTTTTGGCCACCTGCCTACCACCTGTTGCCAGCTACCTTTACAGCCTGGCCTAACCCACCTTTTCTGCATCACCTACCATTGGGCATCTCTTATGCCCCGCCCAGGGCCTCTGTTTGCACACCATCCAAAGTCTTCTGGGCTTATTTCGCTAAGCAATGTGGTCATGCGATATTGTTTTATAACTGCAATACTCATGGAAATTCTGATCCCAATTACCAATGTTAACTGAGAACTATCTGTACTGGTAAGTTCTTCTTTTAAAATTTGATTCTTAAAATATTTTCAGATGGGCAATAAAAATTCTTTTAAAAGATAACAAGTACAGGTAGTCCTCAACTTAAAACAGTTCATTAAGTGACTGTTCAAAGTCACTGAAAAAGAGCACTGAAAAAAGTGATTTATGACCGTTTTTCATTACTTACAACCATTGCAGTGTCCCCATAGTCCTGAGGATCAAAATGCTTGGCAATTGATTCATATTTATGACGGTTGCAATGTCCTGGGATCACATGATCACCTTTGGTGAACTTCTGACAAGCAAAGTCAATGGGGAAGCCACATTCACTTAACAATTGTGTTACTAACAACTGCAGTGATTCACTTAACAACTGTAGCACAAATGGTCATAAAATGGGGCAAATTTCACTTAAATATTTTACTTAGCAACAAAAATTTGGGCCTCAGTTGTGGTTGTAAATCGAGGACTACCTGTAAACCAAAATAATTTCCTGACTTTTCAGTGACTAAAAATCAAATGGTAATCTGAACCAAGATATTCACTTAGTTCTATGTTCAACTCTGTCAGACCTCTAGGAGACAGTGATTCTCCAATTATATAGCATGACTTAGAAGCAATCCCATGCCTCTTCATTTCAGAGGGAGATTTCTTGATTGGCCTTGAAACCATGTGCAGGAAGAGAAGTCTTCCTGGCTAGATGAATCTCCTAGTATTGCAATTTGAATAAATAATAAAAGCTTTGATTAGAATTAAGAGGAACAAAATTTTGTACTGAGGGCTAATTCTTGATAATATTACTTCATAAATACTGTTTGATGTTTTCATAAAGGAGCATCCTGGTTGAGCTGGGGTCTAGTCAAAGGAGCAGAATATACTGGAAAAGCAATCCATAAAGGAGCCTCTAAATTAAGAGAACACATTCACCCAGAAGAAAAACCTTTGGAAGTCAACCCAACTGTATCAAAGACACTGCATGTGGCAAGGCAGGCTACAGGGGGAGCAGTTAAAGTCAGCCAGTTCTTGGGTAAGACATGGAAATCCAGTCTCTTTGGGAAGATCCTGAGTTGTTTAGCATTGTTTATAGTTTCTTATGTTTTGTACTGTCCGATTTTTTTCTTTTTTGTAAATATTAAGAAAAAACTAAAGAGAATTAAGAGCACTGAGACATAGGTGACTACCATGTGACTACCATATTATGGGAGCTTTCACTGAGAAATTAGACATTTTTAGTCTCAATAATTATCTCAAACCATTTTATGCTTTCTTACAAACATATCATTAGGCATATTTAGCACATTAATTCTTCTCAAATAAATGCTGTGATCAATTTGTTTGTATGCTTCTAGAAAAAGCAAAGATAAGAAAGCTTTCTAGCTAAAAGCTAATAGTTTGTTCAGAGTTGTATTCCATACGTGGAATAGGTTAGGGCCAGGGGTCTAATTTTGAGCAGGATGTTCTTTTGAAAAAAAGCTTGAGCTACTGGTAATTTGCCTTTTAATCGATAAATCAGACATGTCCTATCCAGTCTTGACGGTTTTATAGGCTCAAAAGAAGTTTTGACAGGGTGCACTTTTGTACACTTGCCTTATAGCTTACAGAAGTGTATATACATGGTCAACTGTGACTTTTAACCAACCATGATTAAATATCATAGTTTAATATGATGGGGAAAACCGTTTATATAGTAAAATCTTGCCATTAATTTTTAAGTAATTTGCTCTATTGACAAAAGCACTAAACTTCAGCATAGCTTCTAGTAATTATGATTTTTCATCTAAGAAAACTTACCCTCAATTGGTTATAGTACAAATTATATTACGTTGTGTAACATTCCTTTGCCTGGTGTTCTTCAGAAGTATTGAGCTTCAACGCCTATAATTCATAATCAGTCACATCTTGGCAGAAGTTGAATTCATCTATTTCATAAGTAGCTATGAGCAGTTCAAATAATTCAGTCTACTTTGACTGTGACTTGGTCTTGTCATCAACTACTACATGAACAAATATGATCTCTGCACGTAATGAAACTAGATAAACTGCAGTGGTTTAAAATTAAACTCTAATATGCTATAGATTTTTATTTATTTATTTAAAATATTTATACTTCATTTTCTACTTAAAATGCCTTTTTAAGATAGGTGGTATACCTTTCAGAAACCTAAGTTATTTGTTGTATTATGAATGGACCAAGTATCTTATAAAAAATGTCAACTTCAATAGTGCTTTCTGTTTTAGTTGAAGGTGTTTGTTCTGTGGCAAGTTGTGTTGGCAGAGAGTTAGCTCCTCATGTGAAGAAACATGGAAGCAAACTGGTTCCAGAATCCCTTAAGAAAGACAAAGATGGAAAATCAACTTTGGATGGTGCTCTAGTTGTAGCAGCAAGCGGAGTTCAAGGTAACCAAATTAACATAGCCGCCTGTCAATGCATTTTAATTTAATTGTTTATATATATTTGTTATCTTCTGGTTCTAATTATTTTTGCAGGGTTTTCAACAATTTGGCAGGGTTTGGAATGTGCTGCAAAATGCATTGCTAAAAGTGTATCTACAGAGACAGTTCAGACAGTCAAGTTCAAGTAAGTTTTTTCCTCTTCTGCATAAATAATAACTGAGGGAATAACAGTTGCATAAAAATACTCTGTGTCTCTTGTTTAATTGCACATTATTGTGATATAAATACATAGTTTTCTCAATTATATAGAAATAAGGAATAGGTTAAAAAAAGTCTTTGTTGTGAAGAATCTTTCTATTCAATAGTCCCTGTCCCCAAATATTTTCTTCTCTGCAATGCCAGAACTAACATGGACTGAAAGAATTCTTTAGTACAGCCTTTGTACACAATATGTTGTAGAGCAGCAGTCTTCAACCTTCTTGGCACTGGGGACCAGTTTCGTAGACTATTTTTCCACAGGCTGGGGTAGGGGTGGGGTTGGTTTTGCTTGCTCGCCCACACTTCCAGCTGTGCAGCTGCTTTAAAGGGGAAAGACAACTCCCTAGAGTTAGGCTGGATTCCCAATGACTAGATGGATACATTCCTATCATTTTCTTACCAACAATTCAGCAATGCAGATAGTTGTATTGCCTACTGGGATGTATTTTGAACCTCTCAGTCTTACTTAACAGCCAAGACCTCTCACCCAAATCTATTGTGACTTGTCTCATTTTTGAAATTGGGCAAGATCAGTTATGTGCTTCCACTGGCTTTAGTGAATAGGCTGTCTAGATGTTTCTCACTTTTATTCTGCTTAATCATGAACATCCAATTCAACTGCAATGACATGAAAATGGCAACTTATTTTTAGGCTTACAGCATGTAGGCTGTCATGCTGTACCCCAAAAGGACAGGCATGTAGTTACGTCACAAGGTTGGCACAGCAACATGTTTCACACACACCCTTCCCCCCACCAGTCCCATGGATACCTATAATCTCATGCTGGTGTCTTTCATGTGCACTTGAATTCAATGTTGGTAATACTCCACCAGCTTTAAAGTTGCATCATTTCACAGGCATCAAATTGAAAACGGTTATTGTTACTCTTTGGGTATATTAATGGATTTAGTTTATTAGCTCACTAGCAAAATATATCTGATAGGTTGTGTGTGGCAAATTATACGAGGTATTCTCATTTTCTCAGTACAGTAGGTCTTGGTTTTGTACATTTAATCCTATAAAATGATCACATTATTTGAATTTGCATTATTTTAAGTGGTATTTCTATGGAAAGTTGGGTAATAGGTTCCAGTGTGTGACCAACCAGGAAATGAAAGTGCTTACATATAATGTTTGTTTATCATGAAATATAACAGTTAAAGATTAAAAGAACATACATACATCTTAAATTTATCTTAGACATCACAAGAGTAATCATATTTACAAAAAAATAAAAGCTGTCATGTTTATCTTCTAAATAGATCTCATACATATTTAAAATAAATCAAGTGAACAAAGGATAAATCCATATGCGAAATAGAACTGTTATTGCCTACATTTTGTTGTACTGGTAGTCCTTAATTTACAACAACAATTGGGACAGGACTTTCTATTGTTAAACCAATTGTGGTCATAAAGCACGTGATCACTTAGTGACTGTCATCCCAGTTGCCATTATTAACAGAATCATGGTTTGTTAAGTACCCATCCCAAAATTAAGTCATTCCAGGCTTGATCCCTACCAGTCCTGAGTCTTAGTAAGGTCAGGGATTCTTTTCCAACTTCCCCTACCTGCCTATCTCCCTCCATTTCTGCCATTTGGCTGCCATGTATCCTGCTTTGTGGGATGGCAAGCAACTCCACATGGGAATATGTATAAAACAGCTTTCCTTAATTGTACTGAAATTAAGTCTTACGTTTTCCTTCTTAGGTATGGGGACGATGCTGGCCAAGCTACAAATAATGCTGTGAGTTCTGCCTTCAATGTTGGTGTAACAGCTTTTAATATTGACCATATTGGAATCAAAGCTATGGTCAAGAAAACTGCAAAGGAAACAGGCCATGCAGTCCTGGATGATTATAAGATTACCGAAAAAGATGAAAATAAAGCTCTACAAAAGAGAGAGAAAAAGGATGAACACTAAATCTGTGCAACTGAATTGCCAAAAGCCTTAATATATATTTAAATGAAATGAATTAACAGATTTGGTATTTTTATAATCTTAAACATCTGGACTTAATTTATCAAACTTGAAGATTAACCTTTTCTAAAAACTATTTCTCTTCCCATAATTCCAGTATTGCAGCCTCTTTCAACCCAGGGCTTTCCATATGTGAAATTAACTTCTAGCTAGCATGGTACTTTAGCACATTTGGAGAGCATCAGGTTGCAAAAGGCAATTTAAATGAAAACTAAATTTGCAATAGCATTTAACTTGCACAAGAAAACACGACTGCTTTTTAAGTTGTAAAATGGAGTATTAGAACTTAATTTGATATGTATTTGTTTTAACTTCATTTTTACCTGAATCTTATTCCACAGTTACTGAAACTGTACCTGATTTGATTAGGTAGTGTATATATTTGAACTGTATTACACAAACAACTGATTAAGCTAGCAAATTCTTGATAAGCTAGCAAAATCAGTTCCAATTCTAGAGAAACCAAAGATTGATAGTGTCATTATTGTTATTAATTCAATTTCGTTTAGTTTAAACCAGCTTTATGAAATCCTAGTTTTAATTGGAATAGATTCTAGCAAAATTCTAAACTATTTTTATTGGCAAAAAACATTGAATTCTATGAAAGATTTCTGCTCAAAAAAGTAAGGGTTCATTTATGGATAAAGAAAAAGCTTTGTACTCAATATTTATTGTAAAATCATTTATTATATTTTATTGAGAGGTCTGTATTATTCACAAGTATATCTTGTTGCCTTCTAAGAGAATGAAATTCATTTTCTGTTAGCCATTTACATTTCCTTCTCTTTAATATGAAAAAAACAGTTGCTATTAATATAGAATTTCCAACTTTAGAGGTTACTTCAGATTTTGATACAGAATTTAGTAGTGGTGGTCAAAAGTATAGCAAAAAGATAGCATTTTCATTGGTTAAGGAGCTAAACATTTGAAATGGCTTATGAATTTAAAATAAGAAATAAACTTAAGATGCATATTTTGGCTATCTTCGTTTTTATTTAAATATACCTATTCCTCTTTAGTGACCAAGTTCCATTTAGATCATTAAGCAAAATAGCTAAATGAACATATGACTGAAAAGGCACTGTAAAGATCACTGGTGGCTGCCATTTCATTCAGTTAAATTTCTCTTGTTCAGCTATGTCAATATTACATTACTATCACTCTGGAATGTGTTGTACATAAAAATTGATCAATAGCATTTTTAATTATTTATTAGCATTACATTTGCAAGTGGTCACTCACATTTTCACCACACTGGTCACTGTGGTACCTAAATGAAGAATGTAGTATAGACAAATCAATTATTGTAAGTTGAGAGGCAATATGATCCATGTTAACTTGCAGGTTTTAAAAAAATGGAGCAAAAGCAATGAACATGTGCAAAGTATCAGTACAAAATAACAATCTTTGGATATTCAATTTGAAAAAATCTTGTGTCAAATAGGGATGCTTAGTAGTGATTCTACATCTAGCATTTGATAAAAATAAGGAAATTCAGTATCTGGATGTTATCCATATCAAATGACTGCTAATGAAACTATGTATGTTTGCTTGATCTCTTCACTGAAGAGACAGCTGCAGGCATCAAGGGTTGCTTTCCATTACACCAGGTTGGTGGGCAATATTTTTTTGCAATATAGCTGAATAATCTTAGTTCAGAAGACCATCTCAAGGAACAGAATGAAAACGAATGGCAGAAAAAGATCTAGTGGTCCATTGAGTCTGCCTTTTCCCCCTTCTTTTTCTTTTAATGGTTTTAGTTTTAAATTTTTGTTAGATGATGGGACATTTTATAAAGAAGTCTGGCTATTGTTGACCTGCACTATCAGCTCATACCTTCCCTTCATGAACTTACCAGAACTAAACAAGTATTTCTATTATGTGCATATAATACATATGAATGGATTTCAACTCTTGGTAACCACATCCATAATTTCCTTATAGGGCCAACAGAGCTAGGATATATGTTCGGACACCCTCCATATACAAAGCAAGGCAATCCCAGTTAGTTTCCAATAACCAACATCTGAATGTTGCTAGTTTACATGCTGAATATAATCTAGAAGCACTTAATGGAGGTTGACTGATTATTATTATTTTTAAAGCTAAGCAGGGTAGGCCCTAAGGAATACTTCAATGGATCCCCAGAAGACCCCCACCGCTGTAAGTGCAAAACATTTCTGCACTCTTGGTAGTAACAATGCCGAAGCGAAGTGGGCAGCGGCTCCAGACATCCTTTCCTTTAGTCTGTTTTCCAGACCGCTTTGCAGCTTAGCTTTCTCCCTCTGGCCGTCCCCGTTTAAAACCGCAGCCATAGACACAAATGTGGTTGCTAGTGTAGTGGGGGGGAGCAGTTGGTGGGAATACTGTCAGTACTGTCAGGATCAGAACAGGATTAG
>JANHGC010003234.1:50705-64115 GCA_027560395.1 Boaedon fuliginosus | reverse complement strand
GCATGGAAGAGCCTATTGAGGACATACCCAACAAACCCACACTTCTCTTTTATAGATATAGATTTCAGACATAACTAATTCTGAGCAGTTTATAGGCCTTTAATAACATGAAAACTGTATCAGCATAAATACTTGTGTGTAAGAGATTCACCCACCAGAGGAATGACATATACAACTCCTCTTATTCTATAAGGATTTACTGAAACAGCAAAAAGAAGTGGAATCTATTTGATGTCAGGGACAATGCTGTTCTAGAGGGGTGACTCAGTGAATCAGAGGACCTGAGCCCAAGATCCCTACAAATGACATTTCCTAAAGATCAGGCTCTTCCAAGTCTTGATAGATGGGCAATGATTTTGGGAAATAGTGATCCATAGATAACCTGGTCCTGAACTGGAGAAAATTCATAACTGAGTTAACCCTGATTATTGTAACACCATGATGTCGTTTGTTGTTGCTACTTAATATAAACCTACCAACAACTGTGGAAAGAAACTGACTTTCACAATATATCAAATTTTTCAAAGATAGGTAAATTTAGGAAACAAGTACCACTGGATTTTAAAAAAATCTTTAAGATTTTGTATTAGTAGTTGGGTACCCTAAAAGAAAACTTGTTAAAACTATTATACAACTCAACTTAAATTTTCATGCTTCCCCCTTATGCTTGTTTGAGGTTCTTATTTGCAATGATCCTGTATCTCTCATATTTACAACACCACTTACACATTACTCTCAGTGTGGGTTGTAGATATTGATTATAGAGTATGTTTAATTGTATTAACAAGGAGCAGTAGATAATCCCTTCAACCAATTTTCCCAGGTTTCTGGTTCTTATTGGAAATATCTGCTCTCTACTAATACAACTGAAGTGAAGTCCAACATGCAACTTGGTTGTGTGCCAGATTCCTTCAATATGAAGCTAATGTGTGGGTGTACTTTAATCACATTTTCAAACCCTTTCTATAGCTAGAATTGTTCAGTGTGCCAACTTGAGTAGTCTAGAGATAGGTTTAAAGTTTTCTGTTTTATGAGAAAACAAATAAATAGCAGTTTCTAAGTTTTTCTTGTAATTGGAATGTCTTCTTGTTCAAAATTATAGACCTATATAGTCAAATAATGTTTTCCCTCATTAATCAGTAAGCCTCTGAGTAACACAATGTTCATGCACACGTGTGTGTTTGTGTATCTATATGTATGTACATTACTGTGTAATAAAGAAGATACACTTTGTCTTGTGTTGTCTCAAAGAAATTGTTCTTTAAATAGTGTTAAAAGAAAATAAAGATACTGTATTTTACCTCTATTACATAACTGCTATTCTTTTCATCATGTACAAGTCTAGGAAGAGGGCTGCAATTAGCCATGAATCCATGTATTTAAACCAGCAGGCAAATGGTTCACTCTCTATAATTATCTCTTGTCTTATAGAATGAGGTGCATTTGCTGAAAAACATTTCCATTTGTAAAACTTGCTCTTAGTGCATTTGGATTTTGTAATAAATGTATATACACTGCAGAATGAAAAGAAAGACAAAAGATTACTGTATCTGGTCTATGGGCATCTTCTCTTTTTAACTTCTGCATTCAGTAAACACTTAACTATAGCTGATTGCTATTGAGATCTAAATAGGTTCCTTTTCATTCTTTTTCCTTCGATGTTTGTGTGTTCTGTTATAAAACGAAATAGTTTTGCTCTCTATCTTCAGTAGAAGTAGAAGGTGCTGTTACAGTAGTTTACACAGGCGTTTCTATTGCTGAACTTGCCTAGATGGTCTACAGCAGTTATTCCTCCTTTATTCTTAAACAAATCTTTCAACGGTATCCTTTCAACTGATTCCAGAATGTGCAATGATATTTTTATTTATATAGAGTGCTGTGTACTTACTCCCTGTTATTGGGTCTATTTATATAAATTGTAACTTTGTTACAATCATCTGTGTCATCTCATCAAGTTTCATTTAATGTCTATGACATCAAATTTGTTTTTTCAAGTTAGGATTGTTAGTTCTCTAGTATTTCCTAAACTCTGTTTGTTGGTATATAAATTTCTGAGGTTTTGAGTGCCAGTCTGTTATAATGTGCTAAACAGAACTGATCCTCATCTAGTGCTTATCTCTTTGTGTTCTTATTTTTTGGCCCTGGTCCTTGGCTGTGTTTCAGTTTGGTACTTTACGCCTGACATTTTGGTGAACCCCTGCCAAACACTCCCTTTATTTTAATAAGAAGTGTCCCAACTCTTCCCAGTAGTCTTTCATGAAAGTAGCATAGGCCATTGGGTAGAATCCAGATCCATATTGGTAACTTAAGTTGTTATCTCCTCTTGCTCTATGGCCTTCATTATCTTCTACTTCCAGATTAATGATTAGGCATATTTTAGCTAGCCCTTAGTAATATCCTGGAATAATTGGAAAATGAGCTATGGGCCATGTATTTTAATGCAATTTTTGGATCATAGTTCAAATACTAATGAAGTATATCTACTACGTTTTTAGAGTAGCCTTTACAAACCAAGCATTCTGTCCAGATACTACGGATTTCCTTCTCCTTGACTGTTGATTATATTTTTTTAAACCCTTGTAATTCCAAACCCTTGTAATTCCAAACCACTAGTGCAAATTATATGGAGGTGGTGTTGGGGAAACTTTACAAAGAGTAGGACTTAATATATTGACTTTTGCAGATATCAGGATCTCTAAAACCATTAGAGAAGCAGAAAATAGATGCGGTTGAAATGAAGAGGGAGAACCAAGTTCTGAGGTAAATAGTTTTCATTACTGCTTTAATGTTTCTATTACTCATGCTAAGATGTTGGACTAATAGCAAAATGACACAACTCCAAGTTATCCCCTGATCTTGGGCCTGATTCTTCCTCTTAGCCCAATCTATTTCATAAATTACCTAATACTATTCACATAGCACATGAAGCTAGAAAGTGAATTGGGGTTTTTTTTGCTTATAGTTACCTATGGTTAACCATGGACCAAAGGAAATCAGATTCAGAGTCCTGTCTGAATGTCATTGGAATGACTTGTAATTTCTTAACCCAGTTATCTTGGGATATTGTTGTGGATATAAAGTTAGGAAAAACATCCTACATACATCCTTAAGTGTTAAAAATGCAAAATAAACTTGAAGTAAATAAGCTCAGTTTTATTTTATTCAACAACCCATAATTTGAAAAACACAGCTTAATATAGTGTGTACACTTGGCTTATTTATTGCTTTTCAGTCCTAATGCCCTGATTTTATTTGTACGCATGCAGTAAAATTTCAGAATACCATTCAAATAACTTATGCTTTTGAAAAATTATGAAATAAAATAAAATTAAAGACAATTATATATATTTAATTAAAATTTAGTGCAAGACAAAAATGGTTTTATGAGTCTATAGACATGATGCTAAATTCAAACTTACATTTTAACTTTAAAACAGCTGATAACAAAACCAAAAATAATGAATTATCATCTTTAATGCTATTTTAGCTTCCCACTTTTTAGAGACATTAGTTCCTACCTTATCTTTAACATCATAGAGATGGCACAAATCTCTTTAGTACGGATAATTTAAGATGGCACTACTCCACCTCCTAATTACTTTATGTAGGTTTGTAAAAGTCAGACTTTTTTAATTATATAGGTATCACAAAAAATAGTCTATTTCTCTATTATTAAATATTCATCATGAAAAGAGGCAACCCATTTGAGGGGTCTAGAATATAAACCTTTTGGAGTGTGGTATTTGTGTGATCTGCTCAAAGCAAATAATTATTGCATTCATAATTATCCTTAGAACTAGAATTAAGTGTCCCATTTTGAAAATCAAATCTAGCTGTCTCATCTGCTATAATTTGAAGGCCTGGCTAGACACAGATTAAAAGTTTTTTAATCAGTTTTTTGGGCATTTCCAACTAAATGTACTAGTGTATTTAAACTAAAATAGCAACAATTCAAACAGCTTACATTATATTATTATTTTGTAAACATCCCTTTCACAAAATTGGGAGATCAATGTAATATTTTTATTTAGGGACCTATAAAGCACTTTATTAAGAACTATCTGGATGTCAGTATTTGTAGCACCTATATATATCAGCAAAAAAATCCTTAGGATGTAGAAATCAATTGTTTCAAATATAATGAGTGTCCATAGGCAGAGCTGGGCTGCTGCCGGTTTGGCCCGGTTCGCCTGAACCCTTTGTTCCGATTCTGTGTGCTTCACAAAACTGGCAGATCGGACCACCGGCTGGTCCTGCCCCCGCCTGTTTTTTGGGCAATTTTCGGCTGTTTTTTGGGTGAAAAACTGCCTGAAAAAGGCTTGAATCAGCTGGGAAAATGGCCTGTTTTTTGAGATGTTTTCAGGATGTTTTGGAGCCATTTTCAGGCTGATTTTGGCCGGAAAATCGACCTGAAATGGCTTGAAAATGTCCCAAAAAAGCTGGCTGCAAGAGGAACCGAAGCCGGGTGAGCTGGACCCAGATGTGTCCTGGGTCCCCTCATCCTAGAAGCAGCAACCTCACACTCTTCCCCTCTCTGCTAGCCCCCTTCTTCGCATGGGATTGCCCAGCAACGTAAAGGGAGAAGGGGACGGCTTTCTGTGGGCTCATGTTTCTGTGTGGCACTCTCCCCTGAATGCTGGTGGCCGCTGCTGCTCCCTTCTCCCACTCTGTCTCCACTGCTGGGTGATTGCATGCGAAGAAGGGGGCTAGCAGAGAGTGGAGAGTGTGGTTGCTGCTTCTGGGATGAGGGGACCCAGGAAGCATCTGGATCCAGCTCACCCGGCTTTCCCAGTCTAGCTTGATGCAGGCTTCTTCCCCATGCCCCTGTCCGTTTCCCCCTGGCTGGATAAAGGTAAGCAAAAAGCCAGCCCTCACCAGCGCCCAGCCTTACCAACAGCGGGCTTGGAAAGGGCAATGTGAGCTGCAATGCTGCTTGTCAAGCTTGACTGGGTAGGGAGAACATGAGCCAGGCAAAGGGGCGACAAAGGGGCATCCGCAGAATGCTGGGCCTAGCAGACTTTCTAAGCCTGCCTAAAGCAGGGAGGGAGAGAGAAAAAGTGTGTGTGTGTGTGTGTGTGAGAGAGAGAGAGAGAGAGAGAGAGAGCACACACAGAAACAGGTTGGATCTTTCTTCCTGCCCCCATCGGAGATCCCTGGATTCCTTCCCCAACCCTGCCTGTCCCATACATGTACCACCCACACAAGTGACAGAGTTGGCCACGCCCACTTAGTCACATGACCCATGCCCACCCAGCCAGTCATTAGGTCAGAGAACTGGTTGTTAAAAAATTTGCAGCCCACCACTGTAATTAAAAAGTCACTACAGTGTGATCAAGGTACCACCTATTTTTTATTATCGTCATTTTCAACTTCTTTGACTCTTTCTCCTGCAAATCTCTGGTAGGCTGTTTTTGTCTATAAACCAATTTGAATGTCATATCTAAAGGCAAGCTTCTAAATGGGAAATGATGCAATATGCTGATAGGCTCAAATAGTTTTCTAATAAGCAGCATGATTTCTTCGAAAGCGGTCAGAATACGGTAGTTCATGTGCAATAACACAGAATATGGGAAAATATTTTCTCCAGACAAAACTTGACATTTTAAAAAAATCCATGCCTAAGGTCTCACTGGAGGCAATTAAAAACACTCTTTTTACTGCCTTGATTCTCACTTCATACTAAGCCAGTTTGTTTTTTATTTATTAGATTTATACCCCACCTCTCTTCCCCGATCAGGAGGAACTCACGGTGGCTTATAACTAAGGATTATTTAACAAGTCATTACAGGCTTGCTTCTGTGTGTTAAGCCATAATTCATACTTTATAAACCATAATGGCTTGGATTCACACATTGCAGTAAGCTGAAATCAAATCATTTCATTATAGCTTAGTGTGACCTATTTTAAGTTATGATAGAAAGAAAATCTTATTGTTCAGGTTTAGTGCCTATGTGCTTCCCTCCAAAAATAAATCCTGTATTGCACAGTTGGCACTATTGTACGATTTTGAATAAAACATTGGCGTGACCCAATCCAGTCGTAGATGAAATGGTAAAAATGTGTCAGGAAGGAAAAGAAAAATGCTTTGCTATCATTGACAGCAGCCATGCTAAAACATTTATTTAAGAGGAGGTTGCTGTTATTGTAAAAGGGTATGTATCTCTTTCAAACCAGCCAAAATCTAATCTTGTCCCCCTTCTTAAAAAATAAATGTTCCATATTTTTTGCCATCTGCAAATAAGGTTGGCCATTTTGCTACAGCCCTGCTATCTAGTAGTGTATAACAATTATCACAAAATGCCACGTTTCTATAGCAACAGGCAAGTGAAAGTGTGTTTTCTGAATTTTCTTCTATTTTTTTTATATTTTAGGAGAAAGTGTAATATTCCAAGAAATCAAAGAATACTGGACCCAAAGAAGGGACCAATTAAAAAAACAGCAGGAGTGAAGCATCTTCCAAAACTGAAACTCTGATTTCTTTTTCTAGAATTCCTCCTTTTATAGTTTATTTTGCCACTTGCAATTGTAGTAAAGACAAAATGTTATTTTAAATTAGTATTTTAAAAGTTCCTCAACTCAAATACAGGACTAGCACTGGTGATGTTACCTAGTTTGTGCAATGAAACATCTGCAAGAAAACAACCAAGCTCAGAGAGCACCAAGGACCCCTCAAAGAGAAATTCTTATGGCAGAGTCTCCAAGTATACTATCTATATACGAGAACAATGTGAGAAAGCATTCTAGTGGATTTTAAATGTATTGGGTCTGGCCTTTAAGATGTCATCCAGATCTAATACATCATTCTAATCCAAAAGCAAACAAGCTACTTTGTGGCTTATAGTGTCATGTATAATTAGCCTTATTTCTTGTTGAAATGCAAAAAGCTGTAGAAATATTTATGAGTCTGTATTCCACACTATAGTTTGCCTTCTTTCAACAGACTGAAGTGGACGCAGGCACAACAGGCATTCTGAGATATACAAGCTTTTGGAAAGTAGTTTTATTATAGAAAAGGCAGTGGAGCCACTATGAAAGAATTTCAACAACTTCTGTGAATTGAATGCAGGCCTTATTTATAGTGAAAGCAAAGTTTACATTCTTACAGTTCAGTCTGTCCAGTCTGCACGGTATATTTGTCTTGAAACCACTCCTTTTTTTGGCACTGGGGTCATTTCCTCCCGTTCCTTCTTTTGCAAATGGACTCATCGGGTTCAGGCTATTTGTTCTTGCCTTTGAAAATAATCCAGAATTCAGATGTGCATTGCCCAAGCTAAGAACTCCAGAGTGTGAGTGACTAAACAATTCTAAAATTTCCTTGATCATGAGTGCAGAATCAGTATTCTGGTTGGTTCTTATTTGGAATCAAAATGAGAAGCCATATCATTTTTACTTGCCTCTATGACAGGCATTTTATGAGGAAGGCAATGAAGAGTTTCTATTTGGATATCAAGCTAAATATTTAAATCAAGCCCCAGATCATCTGTGCTATGTGCCTTATAACAAATGGATAGTTCTTATGTGAATCCAACCATTGTGATGTTTGTGTTTGGTAGCCAGAGCTTCATTAAAGAATTCTGAAAAGCAAGAACAAAACAGAAGGAATTTGATCAATGTGGAATTATGTAGAAAAAACAGTTATTTGTGGAAGGTTTTGCAATACGGTAGTTCCTAACTCTTTTTAACTTACAAATCTCAAGTTATATTAAAAATATTACAGAACAAAATTCTCATTGATTACACTGATTTAATTCATGTATCAGTCTGAGTCATAAACCATGCGTTACAATTTACAATAACTGAATCTATTCATCATGTTAAGTCATAAACAAAACAATCCCCATAACAGTTTATTGAATTTTATAAACTCATTTATTTTAAAATAAGCTTTCTTATTTGTGAAGGGGACTATCTTACTGGGTCACGCATCGCACTAAAACATGAGCTGGTTTGTTTGCTCTTGGATGAATAAACATAGAGAATTGTGGTGGAAGTAAACGTTCTTTTATGATTACATAAAAATTGTTAGTTAGTAGAACTGTCTATTGGGAAGCTATACAGCCCAAGCTGTTATATTCAGATTTTCCAGGAATTGTTCCTGAAACAGCTATTGACCTTACTGTAATCAGTAATGCTC
This sequence comes from Boaedon fuliginosus, assembly GCA_027560395.1. Classification (NCBI taxonomy): domain Eukaryota; kingdom Metazoa; phylum Chordata; class Lepidosauria; order Squamata; family Lamprophiidae; genus Boaedon; species Boaedon fuliginosus. The sequence continues at coordinate 55,981 of JANHGC010003234.1, read as the reverse complement.
CTCATACTAAGACATTCCTGGATCATTTTCTAAACCTATCCCTACCAATAATGTACAAGAAACTCTTAGACTAATGAAGTGATCAGTCGTTTCTTTTAACTCTATTGACATTTTGGTTAAAGGAGTCTGGTTTTGTTTTCTTTATGGCCATATAAATTACTTGTGCATCCTTAAAAAGAAATAGATGGCTACGGTAGAATATTGGGTTTTTTTAGAAATAAGGTATATATTTCAAGAAACGGTCGAAATACTAGGTAAGCAAGAGAAGGAGTCCTGTTTCTTAAATTTATCCTAAGCTGTGGGGGATGAAGTAAACTTCCTACCATGTTTCTCTGAAAACACGACCCACCCCAATAATAAGCCTGGGGGATGGGCGTGGCCAGCAGGAGTGTGGGGGGCGGGAGCAATTATTTGGCTGCAGCTGCAACCTGCTGGCCCATTGGAGCAGCACAAATATCGCTTTTGCCCTCTTTCTGGGCGCAGCACTTCTGCTTGTTGGGCTGCTTCCCCGAAGCCACCAGCTCCAGAGCCACCTGCTTTGCTTTTTCCCCCTTTTTGGGAGGCTCGCAGGAGGAAAATGGGGAGGGGGGATTTTTCTGCCTGTCATCCATTCCTCAAGCTCAGCACAGACTGAGGGAAGGATGGCAGGCAGGAAAATTCCCCCTCCCCATTTTCCTCCTGTTCACCAAAAAGCCTCCATTCCGAACGCTGAAGGTTTGGAATGGAGGTGACGGTGCGTCCATGGCACATCCAGTTCACCAACTCTGGCCTGCTGCACCTCAAAAAAGTAAGACAGTCTCAAAAATAAGACCAAGTGCTTATTTTCAAGTCTAAAAGAAAATAAGACTTGGTCTTATTTTCTGAGAAACACAGTAGGATAAAATAACAGATAGTAAAGTAATTATTAAGGGTGAAGGAGAATGACCCTTAATAGCCCATGCAATTCTTGAAAATGAAAAGACCAAATTAACAATGTACTTGTATTTTCAGATCCAGCTAAACAAGGCTTTATATACTTTAATTATTGCAAAGTTCTTGCAATCAACATGTCTAGGATGCTCCCTGCATAGGTAATAACCCTTACTTTCATAAGCACATGGGCATTTAAGTGCTGGTAAAATCAGAAATTGTGAGATATCAAAACATAATTTACATATGATTGTTCAAACTCTGTTGAGATCAGTGAGTCTTAATTAATAAATTTTAAAAAATCAGTTTTATTTTACTCAGCCACTGATTAAATCCCACTTTGGAAGCAGGAGGTGTTGGCAATTGATCTGCTGGTGCATACATACCCCAAGAATTGATTTTGTTTTTGTTATTTATTTGGGAAAATGAACTTTCGGGATTCTACTGCAACATACAACCAGATTAAAACTACCTTTTCTCATTAATTTTTAAAGCAAAACAATTCAAAATGGTGAACTGAAACTTCTCCTAGTCAAAATAACTGCCACAAGATCATTTAAATTGACAATGACAAAGCTGTTTCCAATGCAAATTTTAAGAAGGCCAGGAGAAAGGAAACCCACAACTAAATGGTACTGATTGTTTTGGTTACTTACGGATACATCTGGAAAGAGTAGGATCTGGTACAAATCCCAGTTTGCAGGTGCACCTATAGCTGCCCATGGTATTTAAACACTCACCATTAGGGCAAACCCCTTGTAACTGGCATTCATTAATGTCTGAAAAGGAACACAACTGATTGTCAGTTAAATAAACCTATATTAGAATCTGTATAAACAATTCTATTAATCACTAGATATTACAGAATCTTTCAGTTCTCAAATGTGGTACCCATTTTTCTCCTATTTCTTTAAAACACAGAAGAAATGCCTAGAAAATACCCAAAGTGGCATTAATTTGTAAGATTTAAGTGTATTAAATTTGTATATTTATTTATATCCTGCCTTTATTGTTTTTTTTTACAAATAACTCAAGGTGGTGAAGATATCCAACATGCTTTCCCCTCTTTTCCCCCCCACAACAACCTTGTGAGTTGAAGTGAGCTGAGAGAAATAACTTGAAAGAGACTTGAGTGATATGTTGGAAATGATTAAGTAACAAGTAATGTAGTTTACAGTTGAAAACTACTGAACAAAGCTATATGAACAATCAATTGTGTAAAATATTCATTTCATACATAATATGAGAACTCATCTGTCAGACAGGAACATGGCTTTTTTCATATATAAATTGCTCTATTGTTTCAAATAAGTTGGCAAGGAATATCATAACTCTACTGTAGAGCTGTGGTCATAATATATGATACCTGCAGTCATGACTATCAAACTTGTAACTAATCTCCCATATGAATAGTATAGGACCTATAGCAACCCAAAAACAGAATTTCATGGACTTATCCATTTCCTATCCCCCCCCCATATTCTTTAATATAAAAAGAATATTAGCAGTTATTGATAGTTGCATGATTCCTGAGTATCTGTAATACTTCTTATTATCTTTTTATATTATCTAGCTTCCCCCCACCTCCACAAATAATAAAGTTTCCAGTGTACCTGAAAGATAACATCAAGGCAATGAATTAGTAGGGAAGGCACACAGTGAGATTCAGTATAGTTAGGTCAAAAATGTCTGTGCCTGAAGAATAATAAACCTATTTTCTTACAAGAACATACTGTAGATCAGATATGATTGTTTTTAAATATTGTCCAATCTATCAACACCAGTGCCATTTTAATATCAAATAATAAAAGAGGACATGTGAACCTGGTTAAATAATTTCAATGTTAGCAAGGTTAGTAAGAAAATCAGAGCACTTTAAATTCTGATACTAACTACTGTTTAAGAATCTTAATTCTTATTTATATTCAATTTAACAAATGTTTAATAACTGTACATGAAGCATGACTTCTTGGCAAACTTTTAAGAAAACAGTGTACTGGTATTATCTTGCATTATGTATCCAGAGACCTAATCGTAAATAACAGATCTTAACATGAGGAAGGGGAAAGTATTTTGAAATGACTGTTTCTTCAAACTTTGGGCAAAAAGCCATGTATGTTTTCTATTCATTACATGTTAATTCACCTATAGTTAGTGATCACCTACTTGTAGCATATTGTCAAGCTGAATATATTATATTGAAACCAATCTGCTAAAGCAGTTAGGAATGGAATCAGAATTAAAATGAAGGTTCTGTGAAAAATAGCAGTTTTAAAATGCTTTCTTTTGTCTATCTTTATCAAACAAAATTCATAAAATGTTTTTTTATTTAAAAGCAGTTTTAGTTTGGTCTGGGACAGTATATAAATATATGGGCAGTGAAAATATCTTTTAAAGGACACCAAAGATCCAGTTTGAGGCTTTCTATTTCTATACTGAGAAACAATGTGGCATAATATTTAGACGTATAGCACAAATGTTCTAAATAATTTGAATCCAATTTCAGCCAATCACCACCAAAGTCCATGATACAATGGTATCTGACACTTATGGTCAGATACATATACAACCATAGCAATGGAATCAGTAATGAACCCAAGAATCTGCCACATTCAATTTTATGTCCCCTGGAAAAAAAATGTGAAGGCCTTGGACACTTTGTTGGCAAGATGAAGATTTGGAGCAAGTTGAATTCCATTCTTGAATTACAATAATTTGGTTTATCAAATACAATACCAAGTGAGACCTATACAGTTTAAAATCTGACTATTATCTGTGAACATACTCAGAACCCAAAACTGATTAGCAGACCTACTAAGATCTAATTTTTAAACTAATAGTTTTCATAAAAATTTATAAGATGCCTATTATGGAACTCAAACCATTATATGAACTAAAATAGAAGGACGGAGATCTTTGATGAGATAATATATTATTACAGACAATAAAACTGTTAAATAGAATAGATACCCAGTGTTGACCAATTGTGTCAGCCCATACATACAGGAATCCTCAAGTTCAAAGCCCACATCTCTTTTTGTTTTTTTCTTCCTGTTGATCTAAACAGGCTGAAAGTGGGTGGGTCAGTGGGAAACAAGAAATAATCAATATGTTTCAGTTTTCATTTTGGCTGGACTGTAGTCTGCCTAGAACAACTGGATTTAATTTATGAGCTACAATGTGTTCTTTTCTGCATCAAACTAAACAATTTATGATTTGGATTATCTTTCTATGACAAGGCTATTTAAAACCAAAAACTGTGTTATATGTTATTTGTTAATATAGGGTTTAAAAAGTAAACATTTCTAATTATATTACTTCCACAGAATTTATTTTTTAAAGAATTAGGAAAGGTAAAAGGCATTGGAGATGTGAAGTACTGGTAAATAGATATTTCATTTATTGTCACTCTCAGGCTTCAGTCTGCTATATATATAACATTTCTATGAGCTGCCCAGAGTTATTGGGATTTGGGTGGCAAACAAATTTGATAAATGAATTCAAAATATTTCACTCTTCATAATTGCCAACAGGAATTGGGTAGTTCTGTTTTTTGTTATACTAGCTTATTACCTGGCTTTTGCCTGGGTATTTTTGTATGTATTCTCTTCCTCCTCGTCCCGTTTCTTGTGTTTGGGGGCGGAAGTGGTCTGCAGGCAAAGGGAAGTGGGCATTCTGCCTCATTTTCCTGGACGCCACTTCTGCCCCCGAACCCAGCCTGGAGGGCGGGAAAGGGGCAGGCAGCCTGGGCAAAGTTGTAGCTGGGGCCGCTGCCACTCCGGGAAACCTGGTAGGGGACCTGAGGCCTTTCAGCCCGGAGTACCACAGGCAAATCGTAGCAAAAGGCAGGCAAGCAGGCAGACAGGCAGGCCTTGCAGGGCAGGTGGCAGGGGACCTGAGCAGGGCAGGTGGCTCAGGAAACCCCAGTGGGAGGCTGGAAAATGTGGGAGTCCTCTCCTGCCAACCCACCGCTGGCACTGTCATCTCGTGTCAGAAGGCAGCCATTGCTTCTTGCAGTACATGCCCAGTAGAGATGGTTTGCGCAGGCACAGTAGTGTGTTTTGGTTTTCTCCATTGTTGGGGGGTCCCCTTTGCCACCTTTTTGTTAGCCGCCTTGAGTTCCCCTTGACTGAGGAAGAGAGGTGGGGTATAAATCTAAATAAATAAAATAAATAAATAAATAAATGGGGAAAACAATTTGGGGGCCCCTCAGTGCTGATTTCACAACCCTAACGAAGATATGTGTGAAATTTGGCAGAGATTGGTGCAGGTGTGTGAGTTTGTATAGAGCACATACAAACCCACACTTCTGTTCTCTTAGTCTGGATTCGTCCGTCTGTGAGCGCAGGTTTCCAGATGGCTGGTAG
>JANHGC010003234.1:37362-50605 GCA_027560395.1 Boaedon fuliginosus | reverse complement strand
GTTCGGAATGGAAGCAACTGTGTGTCCATGGCGTGTCCAGCTCACCAAGTCTGGTCTGCTGCACCTCAAGAAAAGTAAGACTGCCTCGAAAATAAGCCCAAGTGCTTATTTTCGAGTCTAAAAGAAAATAAGACTCAGTCTTATTTTGTGAGAAACATGGTACATGCTCAAACTTCTGCTCCACTGAGAATGACTATTTCATTCTCTAAGCCAGCTATCCCAAATGGTGGGGCCCTCCTGAAGTATAAATATAAGCTCTGAGAATTCCCTAGCTAATATGGCCATTACTTGGAATTCTAGAAATAAAAATCCACAATTCTGGGCTTGGGGGAAGGGCGGATTAAATGTTGATGTAGTTTAACTGGTTTGGGTTTAGCAGAATGTGTGAACTCAGCCAATCACAGAATAAGTAGGGGTTTAAAATGTTCTATACAGAGAAGGTAACATTCCCTCCCCCCCCAAAAGGATAAGGTAGTCAGAATTAGATAGTTTAATCTTATTTCAGATATATCAATTGGACCATGCATTGTAAACTAGAGCAGTTAAGGGGTGAAAGGGAGATTGTGTGACATACAAACATCTTCTCTCCATACTTCGTAGCCATTCCTTGACAAGCCTACTTTTTCCTGCAACCTCCCACATCTTTAAAAACCCATAAAATGAAACTAAAATTTAGCGCATACCCACTCACCATGGTGGCGCAGTGGTTAGAATGCAGTATTACAGGCTAACTGTCCACAGCCAGAAGTAGAGTCTCAAGGTTGACTAAGCCTTCCATCCTTCTGAGGTTGGTAAAATGAGGACCCAGGTTGTTGGGGGGCAATACACTAACATTTGTAAACAGCTCAGTCAGTGCTGTAAAGCACTATGGAGCGGTATATAAGTCTAAATGTTATTGCTATATGCAAAAAGCAATTGTGAATATACATGTTATCTCTAGCTCTTTAAAACAATGTAAATATATATATTTTAGGGAGAACCCATGTAAGTATAATGGTAGGGATGTAAGCTTACACACTGCTAATCCTTAGTTTGTATTAGCCTTGACTTGTACAAATGCTTATGGTATGGTATGATATGATGCATCACAAGCCATGATTTATAAAACACAAGAATTAAGTTTGTTGGACATTCAAATCCAATGGTGCAGACTCCTTAAAATGTCATAACTACTGACCACAAGGGGACAATACAGCATATATAGATAATTAACTATTTACTCTCTATCCCTTTATCACTGCCTACTCTTTTTCTAAAAGATTTCTAATCTGAGGTAACTTCCTTCTGGCTTTCTTCTTAGGCATCCATGCATAGAGCACATGGATGTGAATAACTACATGCTAAACCCTGGAATTATTGTGTGATAAATGGTTATACTGGAAACAATCAGTTATTGTTTAATTATATTTTTTCAGCAGCTGTAAACAGGTTTCTTGAGCATCAACACAAAAATGTAGATATAACCAGTTAAAATAAATTTTGACAACTCAATATGTAGCCTATGTTTCAACAGCTTCTAAAATACCTGATACATTGCCAATACTGAATAAATCAATCTCATAATGTCAATTCTATATCTAGCTCAGGATCGGGTGATGATTTTCCCTTCAATCCTCTTCTGGTTTCCCAGAGGGCTGGTGAGAAGAGGAGAACTGGTTTATAAGAAAGGGGTTGTGGCAGCAAAGGGACCTAATTGTCCAATAGTTGTTCATCCCTAGGTGCAAGTTATCTCAGAACCAAAGTACCTCAGGGAAGGCCTGGCTTGACCCAGAGGGCTTATTACAGCTGGACACTGCTGGAGAGAAGTTCCCTAAAGATGGCTTCCTGCACGGGTCTGAAAGCTCAGAAGACTAAACTTCTAGTCCCGGTAACCAACCCAGATTTGATCCTGCAACATTATTCCGGTACACACATACTTGCCTTCATTTGTGACACTGAACGATACAAAATACATAATCCTGCCATACATATGATTGTACACAGTATTGCATATTTTGATGAGATGGAGAAAGAATAGGCTGTGAAAATATCCTCGGAGGCAGAAGGAAGATTTTTTGCCCAGACAGCAGTCTGATTAATGAAATTTGAGTACAAAGGAGGACTGGGGCTGGGCAAAGTGTCTCAGAAAATATCCTCACTAGTTCTTTGGAAAGTAGTGCCAGGGGAAAGGTGGCGCTTTCAGACTTGGCAAAATTCTATTACTGTAAAATAAGTAATGCTGTATCATAGTTTTGGCTTCCTGTCTGGCTTGGAGTTCCCAAATCAAGACAAGCAGCAACCACAATAGTTAAAGAAGCTCCTAATGAAATGCCTAAAAGGCACAAAAGGCAAGGTGGCTACATCAGGTTTTAATGAGCTTTGAGATAGATGAGCCATGCCAATCTGGCCTAGAGTCAATCAAGGATATATTCAAATGGGGGGGAAAGTACATCTAAATGCAGATTGACCCAAGTACCACTATTTTAGAAGTGTTCAAAATAACTCATCCTAAGAAATCCTGGCAGATGGATTTATTGACCCAGAGATCAACACAGAACCTTTTTGAGACCCGATGGGAGTTGGAGGTTAACAAGCCAGTGAATAGGGGGGTTGAAGATCCATGTGTAATTGAACTGGTGGTTCAACATTACATGACTAATGAGAACGGTAATGTGTAAGGTGTACCTTGTGTCCTCTCGTCCATAATTCTGATTGCTTTTTGTCAAATCTGATGTTGTTTCTTTCTTCCTAGACAAAAATGCATGCAGAACTTGCCCCTGGATTCTTCTGGGAGAATATAGCCACATCCTAAGTTTGGCCTGCACTGCAATGTTTTCCCTTAAATAAATATTCTTTCTATTACAGTTTTAAAACTGCTTCATTAATAATTGTTCAGGACAAAGTCTTGCGGTCAGCAATGCTCATGTGTAGAAACATGTTTCAATTTCTAACAGGGCTTACATGAAATGCTAAAGTAAATCCAAACAAGCTTGTTTATGTAACATCAATTATTTAACAACCCATTGCCAAAACAGCACAATACGTAAACCCAGTCACTGAATGCTACTATATTTAAGTAGTATTCCATTTGCATTCCTTTTTATTTTTACTCTTGGAGCAGCACAGGTAATTTCAATTAGCTTTATGCATTCAGTCCTCTTCAGATCCCAATTTCTTCACGTGGGTAAAGCCATCCACCCACAGATTGCAGTTTTTAGAAAGAGCCTTCTGCATCCTGGCTGCAATGCCAGCCAGCCACGCATATAGCTCCTCCCTCCATTCTGTTAATAGCAGCACTGAGGGTGGGGATGGAGTACAGTTTTGAAGTGGCTGCTTTTTGAGGTTTAGAATCAAACATGGTAATTTTAGCACATGAATGTCATATTCTTCTCGTTCATACTTAATTAGCTTGGATTGTACAGTTACATTTTATTGTTGAACCTCTTTTATCCTGGTTGATTTTAGAAGAAATGATATTTAAAGTTCAAGTGGATGTTTTGTATGCATTAAGAGAATAGGATCAAAATGAATGAATGTGCACATGTGCGTAGCAGAAAAAGCAAACTAATAGTCCGTTGTTAGCACTGCGTCTTAGAAGGCTATTTGCTTCAGTGTCCAATGCTTTCAGAGATCAGAGGTGAGAAGTAATTTTTCAATGAATCAGCCTCAAAAATTGCTATAAAATCTCACATGGGATTTAGCATCTCTTCCAACTGACAAACTGATCTGTGAAGGAGCAGTGTTTCTAAATGCATGAAATCACATTAAATAGCAGAATTATTGGGTCCAGCTACTGGATAGTTAGGGCAGTTAGTTTCCTCTCTCCGACAGGGGTGGGTTTATACCGGTTGGCCCCAGTTCGGGCAAACTGTTAAGGTCAGCCGGTGCTAGTGAACCAGTTCGGTCGGGTTTTGTATTTTTTTGGGGGGGGGGGCTCCCACCCGCCCGGATGCTATACCTACCTTTATTCGCTCTATTTGCAGCAAAGCTGATAGCCGGCAGCGTGCCTCAGCTATTTTCCTGCTTCCAGGCAGGTAGAGGGCCCCAAATTTGTATTTTATTTTTTAACTTTTTTTACAAAAGCCAACCGAAGCAGTTGTTACACCACTTGAAACCGACCCCTGCTCTCCCATCTAACTATTATAGTATTTTAGAAGGATTCGTTATCTCCCATATCCCTAATTAAATTTATTCTAATAATATAAAATTTTGCAGAACTTTATGTAAAAGGACTACAAGCCTCAATTCTCTCAGTAACAATGGTTAATATTCTTTCTTTTGTGAGCTTGAATATTTTTTTTCACTTTTATACTTCACCACAATGCATGCCACTAAATAAATTAACCAGCTGAGCTTTTATCTGGAATATTATTCTCTTGTTAATATTTGCAGAATAACCTTGGTTATGGCTTCATCCTTTCATTCCACAAGGGGCCTTGCTGTTCTTCTGCTTGTCTCTTATCCTCCCAATAGTTCTTTGAAGTCGATTAGACTGAATGGCTCACCCAGGTCATCCAATTAGTGTGATACTTGAGTTGGGCTTTAAACCCAACTGTTCTTGTTCTAAGCTCAACACTTAAGACCACTGTGGTCACAATAATAATTCAAGCTCATAGTCTTCTACTATATAATGTTAAACCCTGAAAGTAAAGAGAAAGCTCTCACAGTTGAACTTGATAGTTTGTAAGTGTTCTTATGCAGTTTTCAAGACAGATTAATGGAAAGTACTTATTTATTTAAATTTATTATTGGCCTCCGAATGCCAGTGGACTCTGGGCAGTGTATAAAATAGGGAAAATATTAAAATAGTTAAAATCTTACCATGTTTTTTACTATGTTTTCCTTTTTTAAATCCAATTTGCTTGTCAAAAATCTGGAATTCCCAACATTAATTGGGACCAGAGTTTCTTAGTTTCAGAAATCAATGAAAGTCAGCTGTGTTCTGCCATTCGTTAAGGCTACACTTACTCTGTATCATATATATAATGTCTGTCGTGAGCTGTTACCAACATAAATTGGTAGGAGTTGATGCTTTCAGCACAATTATTTACCATGGTTTAATAGACCACGTATGTAGGACCAGGTAATTTGACTTTGAAAAGGAAAGGGACACAATTTGAGTTTATTGATTATAATGCATTAGCCCACAATGCTACTATATACAGTGCAATTCTCACCTATGATTGTAAATACAAAGAAAAGTCATAACAATCTAAAAGTGCCTACAGATTTGGTAATGTTTATTCCTCTAGTCTAGATGGAAGTGAAGACGTGATCTTTTCCCCCCCTAAACAGTTCAGTTAGACCTTGATCAATAGTGTTTCTGTAACTTTAGCCTGGGTCAGGTTTATAAACATTTAATAAAAGCCATGATGGCAGCCATGTTCTGTATAAGCAGGTCTTCCCCTCCCTCAATCACACTCACTTTTAAATTGAAGAAAAAAATATTTTTTGCAAATGCATCCGTATGCTTTCAGAACATTCCCACTCACCCAAGAAGACTGGGGAGTCTTGCCTTCTTTGTGCAGCACAACCTGCTATACTCCTAAATTCAGGGGTGGGCTGCTGGGGGTTCACAGGGGTTTGGGAGAACCTCTTGCTAAGATACTGCCCAGTTTGGAAAACCCCCAAATCCCACTCCTTGCTGGCCCCACCTACCCCGCCCCTCCCAGGAGTCTCCACATGGCCCATTTTGGATCCCAGATAAGTGCAGGTCCCACATGGAGGCTCGGGGAGGGTGAAAATTGGGCCTCCCAGAAGTTCCAGAAGTCTGGAACCAGGCCTGTTTCCAGCTTCTGGAGGGCCTCCGGAGCCAGGGGAGGGCGAAAACGCCCCCCTCTGCCATGGTGCAGGAGGCCAACTAGACCACGCCTACATGGCCACACCCAGCCAGCAACTGGGCAGAGAACCCCTCACTAAAAATTTTGCAGCCCACCCCTGTCTAGATTAAAGAGATTTTTTAAAAAGTACTCATGGGCTTTTACTTGAGGGGCAAGTGACATCAGTGTTCAACAGTTTATGTATTTTATACTAGATATTATTTTAAATGTTTTAGTTAAATTCGGTGTTCCCTTATTTTCTACTTTAAAGTTAGTAAGTCAGACTATTAATGTAGCTATGTTTATAAAACTTTTCTATTATTTTATTATAAGAAAATCTAAAAAGAGATTGTACTTTGAATAAGCAACAGCTTTTATATTAAAATATTTGGGTTTACTTTATACTGGTAGCTTTTCTGCAAATAGATATTTAAAAGCATCGCCAATACTATATTTGATCACTAGATTTGAGGTCAGAGAAAACAAGAATAGGTTTATACAGAAATCAATTGTTGCTTTGTTACTTATTTTATTTACCTCTTTAATCTTTTGGTTTGGAGGGTTATACTATTCCTAAATATTCTTTTTAGAATGGGTTGTCCCCAACTTTTGAATTGAGAATGTACCATAACAAGCAAATATATTCTTTGAAATTTTTCAGAGAAAGTACCTAATTACAAAAATCAACTTATAAACAACTCCTAGTTTAAAAATAATACAACTTTAAAAGTTATTTTTAAAAACACATGTATTCTGTTTTATAAATCTCATTCTAAAAACTCAAACAATAAAGTATGTACTAAAGAATACTGCAACTTAGTTTGCAAATAAGATGTCAGACAGATTAAATGCCTTACAAAGAGCTTTTCTTTTAGTTAAAACAAATGGTCTGGAATATTATTTCTTAGAATTAAACTCTTTGATATAATACTGTAGTCATGACAGTCAAGCTCAGTGTCAAAAGAAAATCATTCTTCAGCATTCCAAAGTTCCTGAAAGATTCAGGGGAACCATATAAAGAGTATATTAAACTCTTAAAATCTTGAATTAAATTTGTTTTAGTATAAATTGCTTCATAAAATATTTAGGGAAGCATGAAAAATGCAACAGCAAGAACCAAAATAAGTCTCTTTAATTTACATTGCCCATTGCTAAACTCTATCCTAAATGAGAATATATCCTTCCAACTTTCTTTACTCAACATAAGCAATGTGTTTGTTGAATAGATTCGTCTCTCTTCAGATCTTTTTCTTGTTGTATCACCAACTTCGATATATTTGATTGTGATTAGCACTAATAAATGCATCCATTTTGCTTCTATTATGTGGATGTAGTGGTTGAATTTCCACATTTAATAAGGATATTAAAAAGAAACTTTTGTTGCAATGCAGATGAAATCTACATTTCCAAAATCAATTCCAATTAAACAGCATAAACAGATTTATATGGGAATCTTTTATTGTTTACCTAAAATGCTTGAAAATACAGAAATTACTCCTTGTCCATTAGTTATACATTCTGATGTGAACACAACAAAGCTGAATCTTCCAAAATTAAAAGTGATTTCAATTAGCATATAATCCAGGAAAGGGTTCCTAACCGGTTCACATAATAACAGGGTTGTGCTGAACCGATAAGAATATCATTATTGACTTCGTTCACCTGTCCTGTTGCATAAGTGCCGGCTGAACAAGATACACTTTGATGTGGCATGTTGGACTCCACGGTCTGCCAGCCAGTTAAAACTGGCCGCCAGGCCACATGCTGCTGAATCCAGCCCCCCATTGTCTTGCAGGCGGTGTGTTTTAACTGGCTGCGAGATCGCGGAGTCCAATGTGCCACGTGAGATCGTTCCTTGCTCAGCCAGCGTTCTGCAATGGGACAGGTGAACGAAGTCAATAATGATATTCTTTCCTGTTCAGCGCAACCCTGTTATTATGCGAACCGGTTAGGAACCTATCCCTGATATAATCATTGATAAATAGAAAAAAGTCCATCTACATTGAACAACATGATCTACCTTCACATGCTAAACAATTTGGTAGAGCTCTACAACAGTAAAAATAAAATCCAAAAAAGAAGGATTTTTCTGTAAAATTTTAAGTAATAAAGAGCAAGCTAGGCTAAATATCTCTGCTCACATACTAAGCCCCCATTTGTATGTAAATTCTAAAGATAACCAGGGTATGAAAAACTGCCATGTAAATTGCTTGAAAAACTATCCAAGTGCTTTTAGGAAATGACTTGGACCAATAAGATACCTTATATAGATAATCCTAAATAATCTGAATCCTTTTAGAGAGAACTATAGCCAGTAAGTGAACCAACCATGAAATAGAAATGTTCTCGGTTTTGAAACCATGAACCAACTAATCAACTAGATTTAACTTAGGATCACTTGGGTGTTTGGCCAGATATAAACAGTGACAGGACCACCTGTCTCATGGAAGCCATTAACTCCTGAACTATTTTAGAACGCATGCTAAGGAAAGGGAGTTTGGAATCACCAATAATTAGGATGTGGGAAGTTGGGTAGGCATCCAAAATTAATCTGATTATAAGGTGTAGAAGCTCACAAAGACATCCAGATACTGAGAGTAATATACTAACAGCACACCAAACATGTTTAGAGTTCAATTTCAAATAGAAACATGCACAACTAATTATCTAGGGAGCAGAGAACGTGATCCCATCCAAGATCTCTCTTAAGATTGTTGCCACCACCCATCAATCACATCCAGGGTTTCTCATAAAATTATTGCCACCACCCATCCATCCGCCTCCCATCTTGGTAGTTCTGGCTGCTGAAATACCAGAAAACTTTGGCACTATATTGTGAAATATTACTATGCTAAATATCCCCGAAGCCTGTTGTTAATTCAACAAATCAATAAGCAAACCCTCTCTGTAAAATATAGTATTTATATAATTGGTATTGAATTTGTGGATTAATACATTATGCTAGTATGTGCTTTGTTAAGCCATAAACTACCAAGGAAGCCACAAGTGAATAATCACACAAGTTGGGCTTTGACTTATAGCAAAAGACGTGACCAATATGTGTATATTTTAACAGGAGAATGAGTGAATATTGGGGATTGTATCTACTAGCACTTATGAATCACTGCTGAGAAATATATGGTGGGCTCAGTAACTCTTTATCTGTTTCTAAATGAGTCTCTCTTTAAGAGTTAGAACTTCTTATTCCTTCTCTCTTCAAGATGCAGTTTAAGAAGCAGCAAAGCTTTCCCATCCTATTATCCCACCTGTATTTTTGGTCAGCCCATGAAACAAATGTAATGTCCACTACTATTCATTTAATTGGGCTAAGCCCATTCAAGATGGGCTTGTAATGAGACTTTCTGCTAATTACTCTTTCAGCATATTGCTTACATTCAAAGAACGTATTTTCTGACCAAGGCTCCTGCTGAATTTATTTCTCCAAGAGGGAAAACCCTTTGCCTGGTCTTAGAAGTTGCTAAAAATTATCCAGCTGTTTGGTCGGGGATAATGTCTGTTTTCTTTCTTCTGCCATTATTGTTTCAATGCCTGACTTTATAGAATTTAGCATCCACAGGCAAGCCAATATTTCTCCTGATTTATGTGGTCATTCTGTGTAACGTGGCCATTCTTCTTCAAACTTTTACAATAAAAAGAAAACAACAATCCATAAGGAAAACAGACATGCCAAAATTCTGTCAGCAGAACTAGGGAAAAAAGCAGCACCCTCAAAGCTTTAGATCTGCATTTTGGATACAGAATAGCTGTCTGCTGCATAAAACAATGTTCATTTATTCAGCAGCTGTTAAAAGAGCAGACAGCCAGAACAAAGGTGGTCCAGGCCCTGGAAGCCTTTTCTCTATTCTAGCTAGAGTTCTTTATGCCAACATATGAAATCAACGTGTCCTGCATAATTTAGGAAATCCACATATCTATATGTAACCCACAGGATTTTCTTTCAAAACTCTTTCACAGATGCTGCCCTTCAGGGAAATATTCACACAGTGACAGTATTAAATGTAAAACAGCAGCATAAAACACACTCAGCTAAGCCAGCTATAAAAATTATTCTATAAAGTTGTAAGTATTTACAGTTTTAAAAAAGCAAAACAAGTATTAATATAAATTGGAGTCAAAAAGGTATTAGTTGAAGATTTCTTTAAAACATTGGGGTGGAATAAAAAAAATGTCCCATGAGGGGAAATTGCAGTAAACTTTCTGCTTCCGGTTCATGGTCTCATGTGGGTCCACAATAAAATTGTTGTTTCTTAAGGAAGGACCTTCAAGACAGAATATTTTGCAAAAATGAAAGTAGCATATAAGTTCTTTGTCTTTGCAAATACAGAAGGGGTGGAGCTTACATGCAACCCACACATTGCTGCTTTTGTTATCCTCCCTTTCCAGACACCCATCTTCTAGTTCTTCCCAGACTCCAAGAATTCAAACTGGCCACAATGACTCTGGGGTAGGGTTAGAAAGCAAAAGAAAGGATTTCTTTTTCCAGCCAAACTCTGAGCAAAAGCCATGCTTGGATTGAAATTTTCATTATTGGCATCCACAACAACGTTTAAAGGGCCATAAGATCCTGACCCTGAGGGACAGAACCCATTCAAACTGGGTTTCAATTTGTTTTCCCTCTCTCTTTGTGGTGTCAGCCTAATCCCTGAATCTTATTCCCATTATACTCACATTATTATAGAGGACTAGAGAAAGCCACAGAAGGGGCTAAAATGACTGCAGAGCATCTTGATAGGAGAAAGCAGGAAGACCCCAGTGGCTGCATTCAGAGAACATAAACATGGATACTGAATTAACCTATTGTCAGGGTTTGAACAATACACTGAATGATGAACTAGTCAAATAGGCTTGGTTGGCACAATTCAATAAACAAGACACAAACTCTTAAGGAAAGAACATACATACAATATTGCTAGGTCTTTAACTGACTTATGTTGTGTGGATTGTGTGTATAAGGGAATAAGGGAGAAATTGCTAACTTGTGTTTTTTTAATTGCATCGGCAGAAAAGACAAGCTAGATACCACTATCTGTAGAACAGAATCCTTGCCCCAGTGCTGCCATAAAAGTCTATTGTTTAAACATTTAAACAGCACTATTTTTTTAAAAAAAATAAGCATCTAAAATTAGGGATTAGGTTTCCCTAACCACCTTCAACACAGCCAGATTTTGGATCAAGATGCTATATTTCAATTTCAAGTCTTGCCTTAGCCATGAAAGCCAGCTGGCTGACTTTGGGTCAGTCACTCTCTTCTCTCAGCTCAACTCACTTCACAACTTGTGGGGGAATAGGAGGAGGAAGGTATGTTGGATATGTTTGCAGCCTTGAGTTATTCGTAAAAATAATAAAGGTGGGAAATAAATAAACAAACTAGAGGCAGAATGGGATAATAAACAATATACAAGTATACTTAGACTTAAAGACCACAATTTAGCCCAAACTTTATGTTGCTAAGTGAGACATTTGTTAAGTGAGTTTTGCCCCATTTTACAATCTTTCCTGCCACAATTGTTAAGCGAATCATTGCAGTTATTATGTTAGTAACATGGTTAAAGTGAATCTGGCTTCCAAAGGTACAAGTACAGATTAGGTGAAACCTGGCTCAAAAACAGTAACTGTGAGAGGGACCTTGCAGTCCTAGTGGACAATCACTTAAACATGAGTCAGCAATGTGCAACAGCCGCCAAAAAAGGCTAACACAATCCTTGCTTGTATAAATAGAGGCACAGAATCAAAATCACATGAAGTATTAGTACCACTTTATAAAGCCTTAGTAAAGGAATGGAAGAACTGGAATACTGATCCAGTTTTGGCCACATTATAAAAAAAGATGTTGAGACTTTGAAAAATGTCCAGAGAAGAGCAACTAAGACGATTAAAGGCCTGGAGACTAAAACATATGAAGAATGGTTGCAGGATTTGGGTTTGGCTAGTCCAAGGAAAAGAAGAATTAGGGGTGACATGATAGCAGAATTCCAATATTTCCTAACAGCAGTGGTACAGCTTGCCTCCAGAAATCATGGGCACCCCATCACTGGATGCTTTTAAGAAGAGTCTAGATCAGAGGTGTCAAATGGTGGCCCGCAGGACAGATGCGTCACGCGCAGGCTATGCCCACCCCAGCTCCGCGACGGCAAAAAACATTGTGATACATCACGTGACATCAACATGATGCGGCGAGATTGACACCTGTGGTCTAAACTATCTGAAATAGTATAGGTTCTCCTGCTTGAGCAGGGGGCTGGACTAGAAAACCTCCAAGGTCCCTTCCAGCTCATTCATTCATTCTAAATCTTAAGGCAGCAACTTGGAAATGCTTAAGAGTTAAGCTGCAAATATTACCAGGCTAAGCAGAAATGCCTGTGGTTCAACATTGCACTTAAAATAGGTCAGTACTATTTCCAAATGCATAGGCAGAGGAGGCACATTTGAAGTGTCGCACTTCCTTACCTCACTGCTATTCAAAGTTCAGAGGGGGTGGGGAAGGACACATTTTAATCCCAAATGCGGTGTGATATGGGTTTAGTATCATTGCTGTCAAAAGGAGAGCACTCATACCCTCAGTACAAAGACTGCATTAATAAAAAGAGGACAACATGCACATTATTTTGACAACAGAGCAAGAGCCATCAGACAAGATGAATCATGCCTCTGAAATTCAGGATACAAAGGAGTGCCAGCAAATTTGAAAGAAGATGAGAAAGGCTGGGCTGCACAAGAGAAAAAAAAAATCTAGGAGTTAATTTGGGCCCGTCAAACTCCTACCACATGCCTAACAGTATTAACAAGACTTAACATTATCTGCCTCCCTTTTATAACCAATTTCTGCAGCAAAATAGGCCCTCTGACATCATGCGTTCTAAAATATGGAAGGCAGCTCAGATGCAGAATTAAGCCGCCCCCAAATATCAAGTGAAATAAATGTGTGGATGGACTCAGTTATAGTGGCCATGAGTATAGCATTGGAGAACTGAAGGACCAGGTTAGGGATGGTTCATCCTGCTAGAGAGAAATTCCCTGAAGATCGGCTTCAGCACCAATCTGAAAGCTTGGAAGACAAAACCTCTGGTCCCAATGATTGACCCAGATTGTATCTTGTAACATTATCCTGGGACATGTATATTTGCCTTCACTTATGGTTCATCATAGAGCAAATATTGATATGTCTATGTGCCATTGACATGATGGACGTGATCAATCCACAAACTCTAACAGGTGTTTAGTAACCGATTTGATTGCTGACCTGCTCTTACTGTGAAGAAATCTATATATATAAAAGAGAAGAGTATGTGTTTGGGTTTGTGGGTATTTGCCGAATAGGCTCTTCCATGCCTGCACTAATCTGGCCCAAACTTCCCAGGCACATACCTTGCATTTTCCAGATGAGCCCTGAGGGGGGTCACGAATGGATTTTTGGCTTCTTTCCT